>JADRCC010578909.1:0-18957 GCA_019843855.1 Hylomyscus alleni
GCATGTGTGTATGTCTGTGTGTGTCTATGTGCGCATGTATGCACATTTGTATATCATCTACCAACCATCTACCATCTATCTGTCTGTCTGTCTGTCTATCTATCTATCTATCTATCTATCTATCTATCTATCTATCATCTATCATCTATCAATCTATAATCTACCTTCTTATTATCTATTTATATTTATATTTTCGTCTATGATTTTTCTTGTCATTTAGAATCCTGAATTTATATGAGTTATATTTTCCATAATTTCCCCTTATGTAGGAATAAATCTCCCCCTTTTTAAAAAATTGGGTAGATTTACTTGAAGTTTGTCTCAAGTGCAGCTTTTAGTCTTGTAAGTCTTTAATATATTTCCCATTATTTTTTTATTCATATCTTATTTATTTGTTTCTACTCTCTTTGTTCTTTAATCTGTTTTCTCTTAGCTCTTAAAATGAATACTTAACTCAATTATTTTCAATATTTAATAGGTGAATGTAAGACCATAAATTTCCTCTAATCCTTGCTTTCATCAGCTCTCATAAATTTGATATACAATGCCTTCAGAGCGGTTCGCTTTCAAGAGTTCCGGCCCTCCACTGTGGGTTGTCCTTAACTCATTGTTTACCCAAGTGTGACTTCTTCTTTCCAAATCCACGTTGTTTAACTTGCTCAATTTCCTCTTCTCTGTAATTATTTTGGAGTCAACTTCTCACGGTGTATAAACAGACTGTATTTTCTCTGCTTGCTGGATGGTATGCACCATTAATAGACCTAGATCAATGTTAGTGCTCTTTAGAGCTGGGTTTTTTTTCCCCTAATCTTTGTCTTGGTTGATTATTTACTAAACACATGTGAAAAAAGTATTGCTAGCAGGGCTGGAGAGGTGGTTCAGTGGGTAAGAATGCTTGCTGTATATGCATGGGGACCAAAGTTTGGATCTTAGCACCCACATAAAAGGCTATGTGTGCACCTGCCACCCAAGTACTGTGCTGGGTGGAGACATAAGGATCTGGGGCTTGCTGGTTACCAGTGAGAGATTCAGTCTCAAGGGAATGAGATGATAGAGCAGGAGTCTCTATGTGTACATATAGCTCACGTGTGTGTGTGTGTGTGTGTGTGTGTGTGTGTGCATACGCATACACACATACCTTTCATCAGCGACCTGCTAATGACTGCAATTCTGTCCCTGTTTTATTTTATATGGAGACTTTATCCCACACAGAGACCTCGGGTGCTGTGAACCACCTTGGTGTGCTTTTGCTTTGGCCCTGATGGTATTTCCTCTTCTTGTCAGATTGGATGTACACTCCACAGCTACTCCTGGGTTGGGGACATTCAATCAGATCTAGAGAATTAGTGACTATTGCCATTCCTGGATGTCCCCTTTCACTTCTTCCTCCTCCTGCCATGGTGTTCTTTCAGGGCTTACGCATGGGATGTTGTGGCTGGGATGTGGAGGAGGCCACCCCACCCAGACCTTACAGAAGCAGGGAATAAGCTTACATTCTCTTAGCCCCTGTCAGGCACAGCTGCTGCTGACATCATTCTGACTGGCTCCTGCTATTTTTCTTTCCCCTGTAAATCCTGGCTCCCCATCTTGTTACTGGTTCTTCCTGTTTGTTCAGGCTCTGCCTACAGACTCTTATTCCCTATCTTTGTAAAACCTGGCATTTAAAAATGTCCTTCCTTGAAACAGGCTGCCACTAGCTCCAAACTTCCTATAGGTACTTTTGTTTCTAGACCAGAGAATGTAAGTTATTTTGATGGCTGATCTACCTGGTTTTGTTTCTGTCATTTTGGGTACATTTTAACAACTTATTTTTTCTTCCCTTTTCTCCTTCCTGTCTTAATGTCTGATGGATTGCTTTGTTTTTCTGTATTTCCTTTGCTCTTATTTATTTATTTTTTGTGGTACTCCTAAAATTTTAATATGCCAATTAAATGTGTTTTTATAACTGGATTTCCATTTTGTAATAATTTCAGGCTTATTAAAGGTTGTAAATACTAGTAAAAAATTCCAATATACACTTCTTCCTCAGCTCCTGATGTGAACATCTTACATAATACAGTAAAATGACCCAAACTAAGAAATTACTACTGTTACAGTTCTGCAAACTTATCTTCAGACCTTGTACACACTTTAGAACTTCATTTTTTGTTCAGTATGGACCCCTCCTAATGTCCCTTTCCTGGACCAGGGTCCAGTTCATCATCATTCTTGACCTTTAAGATGCCAGGTCCACTCAGTCTCTGTTAATTTGGGGCAGTTCTTCACTCTTCAATTGTCTTTCATGACCTTGGCATTTAGAAGAGCGTTTGCCCAGTAAATTTCATAGAACAGTTTTCACTTTGAGCTGGTCTCCTATCCCTTCCTGCTGAAATTCAAGTTATGCATTTTGGCAAGAAAACCGTAAGGGCTGGGAGATAGCTAAGTTGGTAAAATGCTTACCTCACAAGCAGTTAAGACCTGAGTTTGGTTCCCAAAACCTATATCTAAAACTATAAAAAGCTAAGTATGTATACTTGTCGTTCCAGAGCTAATGAAGCAGAACTAATGAAGACAGGCAGATTCCTGGGGCTCACTGACCAGCGAACCTAGCCTACTAAGTGAGCTCCAGGCCAGTGACAGGCTCTGCAGCAATAAAAATTCAAAGAAAGAAAGGTGGATTACATTCAAAGAATGACACCCGAAGTTTGTCCTCTGGCCTTCTCATGCATGGGCTCACAAGAACACACATATACACCTGTCTACACATATACACTCACATGCATACATACATACACGCACATACACACACATACCCTTGCATACCCACATATATACATACACATGCACATACACATGCCTCCCCATATGCATAACACATACATGCTCGAGCATGCACACGTGTGTGCACAGACACACACACACACACACACAAACACATGCTCACAAATAAACACAAAAAGGAAAAGAAAGCCCATAAGCATGATGTGGGGTGGTTCTTAGTGCTACATAGTATTGGTTTGTCTTGTTACTGGGAGTGCTAGCATCTGTTACTTGGCTGTTGCGATGTAGGTCATATTTTTCCCACTACAAAGTGGCCATTTATTTCCCCCTTTCAGTTGAGTTCTCTGTAGGATTCACAGGCACTCTAGTTTTCATCAGTGTGATCTTGTGTTACCTCCAGCATCCACTGACGACTATTCTCCCATGACACTTATTGGTGTGGTATTTGTCAAATGTATAGTCCTCTATTTCTATCATTTATATTTACTAATTGACATATGCTATGAGGAGACAATCCTTTCCTACATTTACCAACTTCAGTGTAATTTTCATCCTCTGTGCCTGTTTTTCCTTTGGCACCGAGCCGCTGTAATGACATATGGTATTTACTGAAGAAGTCTCTAATTTGGACATGGTCGCCACCCACAGCGTCCTTTGCACACACGCACATGAGCACTTCCTTTTTTTGTGTGACTACTCAAGGTGTCCCAGGATCTCCCTCTGCTGTATCTGCCCAACCTGGCCTTTATCTAAGAAATTCTAGTTCATTTTATAGGAGACTGGATCTCCAGATCAAGAACCGGCTGCTGAGGCTCATTTCTTCTGGGTCTCTAGCAGACAGCACTGAGGATGGAACCCAGCCGAGTTCACATGAGTCCTTCTTCCTCTTTCTTTCTGATTGCTGTGTAGGCTCTCTTAACCTGAGCACATCAGAGCTCACTCACAACCCTCTTTCAGTTTCCAATTTTATTTATTTACTTAGGTGTGTAAGAATGTGCATCTCCATCCATGCAGAGGCCGGATGAAGATTTAGTCTCAGCTTTTTTTTTTCCAGTACAACAGGGTCACTCTAACCCTGGAGCTCAGACAGGATCTCCCATGGAACCTGGAGCCATGCTAGCAACCTGCAGCAAACTCTATGATCTTTCTATCTCTGCCCCTTGTAGACCTGGGATTACAAGCATGTACTACCACAGGTGGCTTTCCACCCGGCAGGGGGGCTTTGAACTCACGTCCTCACACTTGCACAGCATGTGTTCTTACCTGCTGGGCCACCTTCCCAGCTTGTTTCCAGTATTTTGCAATTAGGAACACTGCTGCAATGAATAGTCTCATGCGTGTGAGGGTTGTGGTTTCTTCTTCTTTTTTTTTTTTTTTCCTTGGAGGTGCATCTCAGAGCAAATTCCTACAGCTTTAAGTGACACCCCTGAAGACAAGACTATGTGCAGATTGTTAACCATTGGCTTCATCTAAGGCATTGCACCCGCTTCATGCTTCACTAGCACTTTGTCCATAGAGCAAGCAGTTTTCATTTGCTCTAATCTGATGCATGAGAAGCGATACCTCGTTTAAATATGTATTTCTTATCTTAAGGATGAGTTTAGTATCTTCCATGTTTAAAGGCTGTAGAGTAAATTGCCTATCCTGTTTTCTTTAAATGTTATTACACAGATTTTATTTTTTACATCTTACATTTTAATGCATATGTGTATGCATACGTGCGCATGTGTGTGTTTACCATATGTGTGTTTGGAGGACAACTTGCAGGAATAAACGCTCTCTTTCCACGATGTGGGTCCTAGGAATTAAGTTGAGGACTCAAACTTAGCACCAAGTGTCTCTACCCCCTGAGCCATCTTGTCAGTCCAAATTGCCTATTCTCATCTTTCCATTGTTTTCCACCTGCAGTTTTAGGAGTTTCTTGTTTAATTTTATTATTGTTTTTGTTGGTATATGTATGATACTGACACTGTCTATTATCTGGTAGAAATATTCTATTTTGTCAGTTGTCTTTTGACATTGATTCTATTTAGTTTCTCTATAAAACCCAAAAGTTTAGCAATTAATGTTTAGTTTTTTTTTAAACAAATTCTATTGATAAACTTACCAATGTTTCCTTTCATTACTTCCAGATTTTTGAGTCATGCTTAGAATACTTTCCCCATACACTGAAAGTTAGAGAAAAACTCACTTGTTTTTTCTTTTTGTTCATGAATGAGTCTGTTTTCCCGTTTGGCTCCATGATTTGAGTGGGATTTGCCTTCCTCTGTAGTATCAGGAAGAGACCTAGTTTTGTCTGTTTCGGAAAGGCTGTCCTGAGTACCGTTGATCTGATAGTCTGTCACTGATTCGACTGCCTTGGGTGCTGCTGTTACAGCCATTCAGATCTTGGATGTGGCTGTTAGTATCTGTCCCTGAACTTCCACTCTCTGAGCATTCAGTTTGCCCTCTCAGGGGTCACCACCACACCATTTTAATCTTAAACAATTTACCTTGTGGTTTCACTTAGCTTTGTCACAATCCCATGAGTTTCATCTGTCCTGTGGCCATCCATCCCCTACGTAATCCCTCTCGCTGGCTATCGCACATGAAGAAGCTGTGTCCCTGTACTAACACGCAGTTCGGACTTTGCAAACCCTAAGCTCCACTTACGATGTTCTCCCTCAAACAGTAGCATAGACTCCGGCTTTTCTGTTCTCATGAAGCACATTTTCCCAGTGCTTAAGTTCTTCTGTATTATCTACTACTCATTAGGTTTTTTTTTTTTTTTTTTTTTTGCCATTAGTTACTGTCAGTGCACATTTAGACTTATCCAGAGGCTTGGCATACCTTTGCTTACCATTACTTTTTTTTAAAAATTAGTATTTTTATACTTCAAACATTTCATACACTGTATATGTAACTATCAATAATATCACGACTCATTGCAACCTCACTCAAACTCTTCCTGGTGCTCTCATCTACCCCTCCTACTCCAGCTTCATGTCCTTTTTTGATTTTTTTTATTGTTTTATTTGTTATTAACAATCCCCTGAATCCAGTTAGTGCTACCTATATACACATACACGTGTGACCAATCACTGGGCATGAGCAACCTCCCAGCCATCACAAACCCCAAAGGGTTCTTCCTCCCTTGGCAGCCATACCAATGGCTCTTGGGCTAGGCCTGGGCTATGGGGTCCCTCTTCCATCCACGCTGGAATTTCAGCAGGTTTGCTATTGCCTTAACTTGGGGAAGATTACTTTCTCTTTTCTTCCCCCTCCGCTCTGTACCTTCGCTCCTCCTCTGGCACTCGGTACTCGATTAGCGGGCCTTTCAGAAAGGGTCTGTCGGAGTGAGCTCTCTCTCTGTCTCAGGCCTCAGTCTCATGCCGTCTTTTGAAGGCAGTTTAGTTTGTTTGTATAGCTCTCAGTCTTCTGGCATCTGTTGGGGACCTGAGCTAGCCTCATGGTTGCTGCTTACTGATTTCTCTTTTTGCCTCTCTGATGCCTTTTAAAGCTGTCATGTTTTTTTTTTTTTTTTTTTTTTTTTTAAATTATGATTGTGTTTGATTATGCTTGTGGGAAGGGCTTCTTTTTATTTCCTTTCAGAACTTTGTGTTTCTGAAAGGTAAAAACTATTCTCTTAAACCACCAAAACTTCCCAATTGTTGTTCGAGATTATCTTTCCCTATAATTCTTGCTTCTGGAAAGTCCTGAGTACATGTCAGACATGATGTTCATTCTGATTTGTGTCTCTGCAGTTTCTACATAGCTATTTGTTTGTATTTAAATTATATCATTTATTCATTTCATAGGCATGTCGAGGTTGAAAGACAACTTATGGAAGTCAGTTCTCTCTGTCCCATGGGTTCTGGACATTGAACTCGGATCATTAAATTTGGTAGCAAGAACCTTTACCCACTGAGCCACTTTGCCAGCCCCATTTGTCTATTTTCATTGCCCTCTTTATCTCTCAGTTGTTTTATTTAGTTTCTTGTTCAAAACTCTGATTTTTTTTTTTTACCGGCTCCTTATTTATTTTGTAAATTTCACATTTGCCTCTTTTAAAAATCTTTTCTTTTGCATGCTTACCCATAATTTAGTTTCCTATTTTTACTTTTTAAAACTAACTAATAATTAACTAATTAATAACTTACTTTACCTCCTGACCAGTTTCCCCTCCCTCCTCTCCTCCCAGTCCTTCTCCCATGTTGTTACTCCTCTTCCTTTTCTCTTCAGAAAAGGTGAGTCCTCCCATTGACATCGACCTGCCCTGCCACGTCAAGTTGCAGCAAGATTAGGTGCATCCTTTCCTACTGAGGGTAAAAAAAGGCAGCTCAGTAGGAGGAAAGGGTCCCAAAGGCAGTCAAGAGAGTCACAGACAGCGCCCGCTCCTGCTGTTAGGAGTCCCACATGAAGACCAGCTTACACGACTGTACCATGTATGTAGGTGGCCTAAACCAAGGGTAGTTCAATGATTCCTTTGGGAAAGAGAGCATTCAACTACTCAGGCACAATAGTGAAAGATTATTCAGATGAGAAAAAGCAATAATAATAAACTATGGATTTGAAAAGCTGACAAATACACACCAAACAAAATCTGGACTAATAATAACATACTTTTAATAATTAACTGCTGGCATGCTTTTCTAGATAACTGCTTCATGGGGTGTTTATAATTTTTTTTTCTAAAGAGAAAGTAGCTTAGCCTTTTTTTATGACATAATTGATTAGAATTTAGTTTTTATTCTTTGTGGTTTAGGAAAGTTAATTCCAGGCTGGTTGGAAACTGCCTTTTAGATTTCTCCTCTGGGTGTAGTGGTTAATCTGCATTGTCAAACTGAATAGATTTTGAGTCACCAAGGAGACATATCAGATATCAGTGACACAGTGGGGTCTTCTGAGCAGGAAGAGTCCTCCTGCACCCCAAGGGCTGGGGTCCCAGGCTGAACAAAAGAAATAAAAGGAACACAAACATCAGACTTTGCCTTTCTCTTCTTCCTGGCTGTGTGTGCCATGTGACCAGCCCCCTTGGGCTTTTCTACCACAATGGACTGGATTCCTCTGAACCACGACCCAAAGTAAATCCCTCCTCCCTTAAATTGCTTTATCAGTTTCCTCATCGTAAAGATGAGAAAAGTAGCGAATAGTCTAAAAATAAGAATTAAATGGAGCCGGCCAGTGGTGGCACACGCCTTTAATCCCAGCACTTGGGAGGCAGAGGCAGGCAGATTTCTGAGTTTGAGGCCAGCCTGGTCTATAGAGTGAGTTCCAGGATAGCCAGGGCTAAACAGAGAAACCCTGTCTTGAAAAACCAAAAAAAAAAAAAAAAAAAAAAATTAAATGTAAAAGGATTTTCTTCATGTGAGCCTCTGGCTTGATACATCTGCTTTCTCTCCTCCATATAATTATTTTTGACCAAGTGCAGATAGAGTGTGATCTCTGGCCTAGGATCCTCATACCACTCCATGGAAATGACTATGACCCACGTGACCAAGTTCCGATAGATCTAAGATGAATACATCTCCAGCTTTTACCTATTGTGAGTCCCCACTGCCAGTCTAAAAACAGGAGAGTAACAAGACTGAAGGCAGACTAAGAAGTCATAGGGAGCTTGATCATGTGAGAGTGAATGTCTCATACATTTTTACCAAACACAGATATGGGACATCCCTCTCAGAGTTGTGGGGTGAGCCCATGACTGTGAGGGCAGGAAGCTGCAATGTATAGGTTTACAGCTTGTTTACCCCGGCTAGATCAATTTAAGGGCTTGCTCAAATGGTTTCTATCTAATATTTCTAGGCATAAGAGTTATACCAGTTGACAGTTCCCCATTCCTTTCTCTTCCTTTTTTTTTCTGTTTTAACTTGCATTATCTGTAAACTTGGATTAGGGAGTCAGTATCTATGGGATCCTACTTTTTGAGGGAGTCCCTTGGGCCTATCAGCCACTGATTGCACTTGACAGAGTACCTGAGTGGCAACCTATGTTTATGCTAATATCTCAGCAAGTGTGCAGCTTATAGCTGAGCAACATTTTTAAAAGTTTGCTTTTATTTTTAATTATGTGGAGGGATACATGTTGTTGTATGTAGGTATGTGAGCTGATGTGTCTAGTTTTGTGTGTTGTTGTGTGTAGGTATGTGTGATGTGTATAGGTATGCCTGTGTGAATGCTCTTGGGGGCGGTTAGAGGCAGTTGATCCCCTGGAACAAGAGTTATAGACAGTTGTTAGCGCTACACATGGGTGCTGGGAATCAAACTCAGGCACTCTGGAAGAACATTGTGATGAGCTCTTAACCACTGAGTTATCCCTCCCTCCAGTCCCTATAAACGATAAGTTTTGGCTTGACATGTGAACCAGCACAAGCTAGAGTTTTCTGGTTCTTACCTTCATGCCCATGAGAGGCACTAGGTGATATTTCTATCTCTCTGGAGTGAGTAACACTTTCCTAGGGTGGGCTTAGAGGTGACAAGACCCTTTGCTAGACTTTATCTGACATGTTCATGTATCTCGAGTTCAGTAAATATAGATAATTCAGCCACAGCTCATTTATTCATTCTGTGCCACATTTATGGAGGCTCTCCGTATGCTTTGTGCTATTCTAAAGTTCTTACCATGCATCAGGACATAATTCAGTCTCTCTGTCATGTGGAGCTGGTTTTCTGGTAAATTCCAACCATCCTATTTGTGCTAAGGGCCAAGGCATCTGCCTTCTCTCTTTTCTCTTAACATATCTATCATTACAAACATAAGCTCAGAAACTCTGGGTCCTGTAGGATTCTTTGAGGATATTTACAGTCAACTCTAGGCCTTCTCTGTGGTCTTCATACTCACAGATCCACTATCCCACCAAGACTCTTTTTAAGTTGGAAGGACTTCCTCTCCCACACTACATTTCTTTGTCAATGAAGTCGCTTCTTTGACTTCCTTTTGCAGGTTTTGCAAGACAACTCCTTAATTGTTTGAACATAGTTTCTTTCTTACTTATTTTCCTTATCTTTAAAAAAAGATTTAATTTTGTTATTTGTACTTATGCATATGTGTGTGTCTATGTGAGTGATTGACACATGTGCAGGTACCTGTGGAGGACAGAAGAGGGTGTCAGATCCTGTAGAGCTGGAGTTACAGGCAGTTGGGAGCTGTTCAGAATGAATGCTAGGAACTGAGTTCCTACTGCAAGAGTAAGTGCTCCTAATTGCTGAGCCATCTCTCCAGCTCCCCCTCAATTTTCTCTTTATTTGAAAAAGATCTATTATTATTGTTATTATTGTTGTTATTATTTGTGTGTGTGTGTGTGTGTGTGTGTATGTGTGTGTGTGTGTTTGTAGTGCCTGTGGAAGCCATAAGGGGGCATCACATCCACTGGAGCTGGAATTACAGGTGCTGTGAACTGCCAAGTGTGAGTACTGGGACCCAAACTAAAACCCCTGAAAGAACCAGAGTAGTCTTACCTGCTGGGCCATCTCTACAGCTCTTCAGTTTTCTTTCAATGCTTAAAAAAACGGACCTTTGATGGCACAATGCTAAGACATTTGACAAAGCATGCAGTCGTCTGATCACCAGCATCACTGAGGTACCAGTTTTTTTTGCCTCAACTACTCTTCCATCCCTACTCAGCAGACAGCACTAACTCCCTGTTCCCAGCACCCACGGACTTGTTCTTCATTTCAGTTTATCTTTTTAAGAATGCCACGTCCTGTTCTCTCTGGCTTCTGTCCCTTAGCACAATCGATTTGAGAGCTATCTACACGGTGGTGTGTGTCAGTGATTTATTCTCTCTAGTTTTGAGAAAGGGTCCTAATTAGTAATTCATATTTGCAAAACAAATAAGATCAATTAAGAATTGATATGGTACTTATTGATAGTAAGATATCAAACCTTTATTTCTGATATATACCACTTACAGAAACAATTGTCAGACATCTGACTTTTAAAGAAAAATCAAAATAACAGTAAACATGAAGCTTGAAGTTCAGGAAATTCTAAGTCAAAGGAATGTGGTAATGTTTTAGGCAGCAGGGAGTACCTGGCAAGTGTTAAGGGATGTCTAACTTTGTTTTAGAAGGACCAAAGCTATTTGGTGCTCAACAAATACTTGTTGGATGTGTGAGGGATGGTAGGATGAAGCCTCATTGAATTTTAGAGCCCTCCTGAAACATGGAGATGCACACATTGGTCCCTTGCCTGAAAGATCACCCGTCTTTGATCCCAAATGTCTCAGCTGTTGTATACAGTCTTCTCTGATGTTGGAGTGGTGAGGACTTCTGGGTGCGTTCGTTCTCACAGGCTTGTGAAGCAGGCACAAGAGAACAGCCAGCCAGTACACCACAGTCATCCAGCATCTCTCCAGAAGCCAGTGAGGGGTCGGCCTGCCAGCTGCACACCTGCTCCAGCTTGCCTGATCACGTGGCCCATCAAGCAGCAAGCTCCCTTACATGAGGTGGTTACACACCTGTTTTCTTTAGTCAGGCGAGAGCATATGTCTATGCCATGAGCCAAATCTTTCCTTCAGAAAGGCACATAGCCTCAATCTTGGGTGACTGGAAGCAACGAGCACCTCTGAGCTGTGCTGTGCCCCTGTGGCTGGCAAAGATGATCTGTCCCCACACCTGTGTGCTTTCACAAGCTGAGAGAATATGAAGTAGGTAATACACACTATCATTGCTTGGAAGTAACCTATTGCCATTTTGGAAGCAGAGTTCCATGGTTAGGTTTCTCATTATCTCTGATGAGGGAATGGAACATCCTGATTCTTTAGTCAAAAGGTGCAGGTGTGTAGCATCTCAGTGTGGCAGAGACCCACTCAGACCACCTGTGAGGTCACTGTGGCTTGGTCGGCCATCTTTGCTTCTTTACCTTACTTCTGCTGCATCGCATGAGGCTACTGGCATTGACATCATGGATTATGCTTCTCTTGGACATTCCCAAATATCTCGGGGGCAACAGTACTAGTGAGCCAGACCACTATGACTCCAAGCCCTCATAGAGACCTACTGAGAACAAGGGGTAGGCGTGGGAGGAGATCTTGCTGCTTGCAGAACTCTCCATAGATCCTAGCCTTTTAACTCTTATGGGATAATGATATCTATGTGGGAATGAGTTTCTGCTCTTTGTCTTCACTTTTGTGTATCTTTATGTTCATATATCTTCTCTCTATATATAAATATATACATACATATGTTATTATTGTTATTAGGGAAACTATGTTCCCTGTTGCCTTCTTCGGCTATATTTTTTCCTAATGATACCAAGGGCACATACTCCTGGTACCCTCTTCCAGTGACCAGAGGGAGCCAAGAATGGCTGAATCCTCCCTCCCTCCTGACTTCCTGGAATGCGTGGTAGGCTTTCACATAGCTGAACTTTCTTTGCTTGCTTTTTGTGCACTGTTGTTTTTCTTTCTAAAATGTGCTCTTTGGAAATTTCTTAACACACACAATGTGTCTTAATTATTCCCGCCCAGAATTCTGTCCAGCTTCCCCCGACTCTTCCCTCAAACATCTCCTTCCCAACCTCAGACCCTTTAAAGATTACTAATATAACCCACTGAGTCCCACTAGTGAGGCCCAGATGTTCAAAGGTGTGGGGCCACCCACCATTGGCCACAGCCCCCATGAAGTAACCCATCCTCTTTCATCAACCATCAATTTCCAATGGCTCCTCAGGTCAGGATGCAACCTTGGGAGCCCCACCTCACCCATGAAGGTACCCACAGCTGCAGTGAGTTCATGTGTGTGGTGGCATGCCATGTCAGAGGACAGCATCTCACAGCACCCCCTGACACATTCTCTGGCATTTCTCTTCTTTTCACTCCCCCTCCTTTGATGCTCCTGAGCTTGGGATAGGAGGTTGATGTCCTTGTCCCATCCAAGCTGAGCACCCAGCAGTTGCTTATTCTCAGCAAGTGGAACAGGTCTGAGTTTCTCCCTGACCCACCACCCATGCCTACCATAAGAAGAACTTTTGCTGACCTAAGTTGAGGGCAGCGTGGATCTATGATATAAATGTAAACATTTGGAAGGCAGTTTGGGCATTATTTGTGGACTCTGACATTCTTAGGAAGACATTAGGTTGGAATTCATAAATTTATAAAAGTACGATTCTGTACTCTTCATAAACGTCATATCAATAGCTGTATGTACATATGCTACATGTCCTAGAGTTTACCTAACCTTCTACTGCTTTGTGATATTTAGCTGAAGGTTCTTCTCTATAATGCTTGCAGATCGGTAAAATTGGAAGTTCACTCCTATGTATTCAGGAGGTGATGGTGTTTGCTAGCTTTTAAGTGAAGTATCAAATACCCTAGAGAGGGGCTAGGGAAGCAGTTCAAATAGTGAAGTACCGGCCTTGTAAGAGCGAGAATATAAGTTTGGTCTCCAGAACCCATGTAAGAAAAATCTATGTGGTAGCATGCACTTCTAATCCTAGCAGCAGCACTTCAGACACTGGCCTCTTGTTGGCTGGCCAGCCTGGCCTAAATGGTGAGTTCCAGACCAATGAGAAAACTTGTCCAAAAAAACAGGATAAGGGGGCTCCGGAGGAAAAACACTTGAGAGATGATACCTGAAAGTGTCCTTCCACCCACTGCCCCACAAGAACGAAGACACCTGAAAACCACAATCAGGAGAAAGTCAGTTTGGAAATTTGGAAATTGTAATGATGGTAAATAGCCTTTAAAATTCCAATGGAGGGTGGAGACATTGCTCAGTGGATAGATGCACTTTTTGCCAAGCCTGACAACCTGAGTTCAATCCCTGGAACCCACCTAGTGGAAGGAGAGAACCAGTTTCCTCAAGTTGTCGTCTGATCCCTGAACATGATCCATGACCCATACATATCATTTCTTACAAATGTAAACACACAAAACCACAACCCCCATAGAAAACCCACAAATGGTTTTCAGTGACTAAAATGTCTAATATAGTTTAAGTACAAATTATCTATTAAACTGTCTAGGTTCCTTAAAGGTCACACTTAAGGTTGCTCTTCAGACATGGGTTTGGTAATGCCTGATCTGCAGTGTGGTGTTCACATTCATAAACAAGAGAGCAGAAATGTGTCCACATGGTGTAGTCATTAAACCCCTAAACTGCCATTTTGTAGTAGTCAGAAGTGAAGTGCAGTAGAAACTCAGACCGGAGGCAGCTTTGAGTCCAAATGCTGACACTGGCTGTGAAACTGATATTTTATTTAGATGTCCTTGTCGTGTAGAGCTATTGGAAAACATGTTTATAGCCTTCATGCCACAGAAATACAAGTCACTGTGTATGTTTTGGCAGTTAGTGCCCGATTTAGTTGTAATAATTCACAGCACCGCTTCAGGGCTTCCATGTTGCTCCAGGCAAAAACCTGTATTAAAAATTATAGCACACAAAGCTGAATTTGACCTACCAGTTGATGCATAATAAACCGACTTAATTCTGAATATTAACTACACACTGTGGCCTAAAGGTTTTATGCTCTCCAAATGTAACAATAAATTATACAAGAGTCTTCCTCTTGGGTGAGCCTAAATGTAAATAAACCCACAATCTTCATACTATGCCAAAAGACCAGTTACTATAGAGACCAGAGAGAATATATTAATCTTAAATAATAATGCTGAATAAAATAACTTTATGCCAGTACTAAAGTACCTGAACTAATTAGAGAAACTTTAGGGAAAACTTTCAGCCACTTTAATAAACCCCCTTCCCATCTGCCACATTATTTTGAGTGGTAAATTGAAAGGTAGCACTATGCATCTTCAGCAAGCAATATGGATAAAATGGATGCTCACATGTGTGAGTGTGTATGCATGTGTATACCTGTGTATGTGTGAGTGTATGTGTGTGTGTGTGTGTGTGTTTGGGGGAAACAATGCATATTCATAAACATTCATGTGGATGCCAGAGGTTGACGTAGGCTGTCTCTTCCTCAATTGCATCCACTTATTTTCTTTATTTTATTTTGGAACAAGCTTTATCACTGAACCTGGAGTTTGCCCACTGTGCCTTGCGTCCTCTTGACACTTCTCTCCAGCCCTGGAGTTACAGACACATGCCCCTGTGCTCAGTGCCCAAGGTAGGGTTCTAGGGCACAGAGCTCAGGGCCTCCTGCTGAGATACCAAGCGCTTTATCTACTACATTTTATCCCCAGCTCACACAATCAAAGTTTTAAGAATTCTCCTCGCTGTTTTAAATAGGAATAAGTCCCAGCGAAACCCTCAGTGAATACTTGTGAAGAGAGGGAATGTCACATAGTCTGATCAAAGAAGTCTTGGACTCTTTTTCTTTTATTGAAACCAGGGGTTTTTTTTTTCATGCAATATATTTTGATTATGATTTCTTCTCCTTGCATTCCTTTCAGTTCCTCCCACCTCTCCTCGTATCTGGGTCCACCACCTCTCTATTTCTCAGTAGAAAACAGGCATCTGAAGAGGAGCTAGCAACATACTATACTATACTATACTATACTATACTATACTATACTATACTATAATGATAACACTCAAACAAACAAATTGGATTAGGACAAAACAAACAGAAGGAAAAGATTTCAAGAAAAGGCACAAGAAACAGATATAGACATAGAGACACACTTGTTCACACACTCAAGAATTCCATAAATACACAAAATTGAAAGCTAAAGTATATATATGCAAAGAACCTATAGAGTAAAAAAAATAAAAGTAAATAAAAAATAAAAATAAAAGGAAAAATATCTCCAACACAGTATTTGGAGACAAGGAACATCCGAAGACCCGGCTGGGTTTGTGTTCTGTGGATCACTTACTGCTGGGAGTGCACCCTACCCTTCATAGTGTTTGCTTTCCCAGGGAGACTCCTTGGAGGAAACTGAAATTTCATTTTCAAGTGGTTATGAGTTGGAGATAATATAGGGGCACATGCCCACGTCTTTCAGCTCTAGGGCATCCTCTGATGTAGAGTCTCATAGTCATGCATGCTCTGTGTATACTGCCTCAGTCTCTGTGAGCTCACATGTGCACTGGTCCAGTAGCATTCAGAAGGCCTTGTTTCCTTGGATTCCTCCACCTGTTCTGACTCTTCCGTTCTTCCTTTGTCTGTAGTCTTACATCTTTAGATTGGGATTTAGATGACACAGTTTGCTCTATATTTTCTATCTTATGTAATTCTGAGCTTAGCTTCTCTGAGTCTCTTATTTGTAGAAGGGAGGTCTATTTTGTTGTTGTTTTTGTTTTTTAGAGACAGGGTTTCTCTGTATATCCCTGACTGTCCTGGAACTCACTCTGTAGTCCAGGCTGGCCTCTAACTCAGAAATACTCCTGTCTCTGCCTCCCTTTAATCCCAGCACTTGGACTGATGAGGAAGGAGGGTCTCATTTTGTTTTGTTTGTACTATGTGAGCTGGCTTTTCTCCTCCCTGGTCACAGTTGATGCAAAACAGACATTTCCCTTGTGAGAATTTGAGCTGAGAGACCTAGAATCTAGGAGTGGGTACCTGATCATCCCTGAACTTACAAAGATCATGACTTCTGAGAGTCTGTCTCCATTTCTGTGAACTAGACCCCTGTCTTAGTCAGTGTTCTATTGCTGTGAAGAGACACCGTGACCAAGGCAATTCTTAGAAAGGAAAGCATTTCATTGGGGGATAGCCTGTAGTTTCAGAGGCTTAGTCCGTTATCCTTATGGCAGGGAGTCTGGTGTCAGGCAGGAGTGGTGCTGGAGAAGTGTTTGAGAGCTCCATGCTGATCTGCAAGCCGAGCTGGGAGTGGGGTGTGCATGTAAGCAGGCAGACAGAGACAAAGACAAAGAGACTGGGCCTGGTATGAGCTTTTGAAACTTCAAAAAACACCACCCCCCCAGTGACACACCTCCTTCCACAAGGCCACACCTCCTAATCCTTCTACTCCTATCAAAGAGTTTCATTCCCTGGTGACTAACTATTCAAATATGTGAGCTTATGGGGGCTCTCTTAGTCAAGCAACCACACCCCTTTCCTCCAATTATTTTGAGTAAGAGAAGCCAAACAAACAAACAAACAAACCTGATAATACAGGGAACTGGAAAGAGTTTGGCCACAAAGAACACACACTGCTTTTCAAGAGTACCAGAGTTCAATTCCCAGCACCCATATCAGGGAGCTCACAACTGCCTGTAAAGTCTGGTTTCATTAAGATCTGACTTCTCTGACCTCTGCAGGTGCTTGCTCTCATGTGCACATACCTACGTGCAGACACTCATGTATGCATGGCATTGAAAATAATACAAATAAACCTGTAAAATTTATAATATGAATGAAAAGTATCACTACTTTGCACTTGAATGGAATTTCATATCCCACACAGGCATTCGGAATACCAGACAAGGAAGCCTTTGTCATTCTTATTTCTATTTTGTAAACTAGAGAAAATCTAGACTCAGACTATTTGAACAAGGCTCCCAAGACATAAAACAGTGAGGCAGAGACGGAAAGGCACTCTTTCCTCCCAAGACTCACGATGGTCCTTCCTGTTCCTCTTTACCACCTCACATCACTGCTGTCTGCAGAATGAGCAAAACTGAGTCTTTGTTCTGATTTTCCTTGAATTATACAATATTCCAGTGGGGAAGAGCCTGATGGGCTGTCACAGTGTTCTCTACAGCATCCCAGGGAAGCACAGATGACGGTGGTGGGGTGCAGGGTTGTGCAGGTTTCCTTGATCTGCCTGAAATATTTAAAATTCAGTCATTAATCATAAGAGCTGCATCCTTGCTTCAAGTGATCAACCACTAATGATTGCAGCATTCGGAGTTTTAACATTTTCCATTAATTGTCCTTAAAAAAAAAAAAAAAAAAAAAGACCCTCAAGAATGAATAAGGCTGACTTCATTAAGGAGGAATCCGTTTCTCTTCCCGGTATTAGTTGCTCTCAGCCTCCCTTTTTCTTTCAAAGTCTTTCTCTCGTTTGTTTGTTTTTAATGTGAGTCTTTTATCTTGTAAAAAAAATTAACATTTATTTATCGTATGCCACTGCATGTGTCAACTTCTATGGAGCTAATTTCACAGCTGTGTGGCTTATCAGGGCAAAATGTCAGCCCCATGTCCTTGCCTAACTTAATGGAAAGCACGGAATTAAACCATCTATTGAGTCCCTGTTATAAATGAGGGACTTGGAAGGGCTACAGAAGATCTAGTATAACCTCTATGATAACATGATAAAATGATGTATGTACTTCCATCTCTAGGGTTTAGATAACGGAGACAGTCGAAGATGTTTGTGCATGGTTTGTAGAACCTTGATGAATCTGCACTTTACAAGGTGTCAGGGTGGTGGAGTCATTTGGAATCTTCCTTGGGCAGTGCTTATGTACAGCCTCACCCCAGTTGAAGTTTTAGACCCAAGATGTGGGACTCTTGTCATTGGAAACCATTTTAACTGTGGTTGTTTTTCAATTCACTATCACGTTGAGAGGTCTGATGAGTGCTCTGCTGACTTACTTGGCTTCCTACCCCCTCCCTGCTCTGTTCCCTTCAGTTCCTTCCTGGGGGCCAAGATCCTGACCTCGAAGTCATGGCTCCTAGCTGTGACTGTGCTCCCATTTGGGGATACCCTGTGTGGAGAATTGCCTAGCAGAGGTGTGCCATGTTTCTGCTCACTTGACCAGAGTCCCCATGATGAGTTCAGCTTGAATCATGCCCTAAGCTTTGCAGGCCTCTTGGTCATCTGACTAACACTACATATACAGCACTCAGGGATTGTGATAGAGGTTGACATGTGTGGCACTCTAAGTGGGTACGTTATTAATAATTAAATATTCTTGAACACCCATGTTGCAAGGTACCATCCAGTATGCTATTTAATATTAGTGAAATATTACAGCCATGGCCTCTGCTCTCTTAGAGTATTCTATTTTCACCCTAGGTCTACTCCCCTATTCTAGAGGTCCTTCTTTGGAGGCTATATAGCCATGCTTTGTTGAACTAGCTAAAACATATAAAAAGTTTGAAAATCTTTAGAATATTTGAGATAGAATGTGAAAATTATCCCCTGAATTTCAGGTTAGAGGCTGTACTAATTATTTTGTTACATTTCTCTAACCAGATACCTGGCAAGAAGCAACTTAAAGGAGAAAAGGTTGATTTTAGCTTACAGTGTCATGGGATACAGTCCTCCAGGGCTGAAAAGGCACAGCAGCAAGAGTAAGAGTCACATGGTATCCACAGCCAAACTGATGGTGAACAGGAAGTGGGGTTGACTGTAAACTC
>JADRCC010578912.1:0-14354 GCA_019843855.1 Hylomyscus alleni
AGTTTGAATCCCCTGGATCTCTTTTATCTGTCTTGTTGCTCTAGCTAGATCTTCAAGTAATATATTGTATAAATATGGAGAGAGTGGGCCACCTTGTCTTATTCCTGGTTTTAGTGGAATTACTTTTCATTTCTTTCCACTTAATTTGATGTTGTTTATTGGCTTGTAGTAAATTGCCTTTATGATATTTAGGTATGTGACTTGTATCCCACATACTTTTATCATGAAGGACTGTTGGGTTTTGTCAAAGGCTTTTTCAACATCTAATAAGATTTAATTTTATGTGCATTAGTGTTTTTTGCCTACATTCATGTCTGTGTGAGGGTGTCAGATCCTGGGGCTAGAGTTACAGACATTTGTGATCTGACATATGGGTACTTGGAATTGAGCCTGGCTCCTCTGGAAGAACAGTCAGTGGTCTTTAAACACTATGCCATCTCTCCAGCCCCTCCAATTTCTTTATGAAGGCACTTAGTGCTATGAACTTTCCTCCTAGCACTGCTTTCATTGTGTTCCATAAGTTTGGGTGTGTTGTGCATTCATTTTCATTGAATTCTAGAAAATCTTTAATTTCCTTCTTAATTTTTGCCTTGACCCAGTAGTGTTTCAGTAGAGAGTTGTTCATTTTCTCTGAGTTAGTAGGCTTTCTGTAATAACTGTCACTGTTGAAGTCCAGCTTTAGTATGGATATAGTCTGATAGGATGCAGGGAGTTATTTTAATTTTCTTGTATCTGTTGAGCACTTTGTGTCTGAGTATGTATTCATTTCTGGACAGTGTTCCATGAGGTGCTAAGAAGAAGGCATATTCTTTTGTGTTTGTGAAATGTTCTGTGGGTATCTGTTAAGTTCATTTGGTTCATAATATCTGTTAGTAACATTACTTCTCTATTTATTTTTTGTCTAGATAATCTGTCCATTGGTGAGATTGGGTATTGAAGTCACATTACTAATGTATGAGGATCTGTGTGTTATTTAGGTTTTGGTAATGTTTCTTTTACAAATGTGGGTATCCTTGAAGTCGAAGCATAAATGTTGAGAATTGAAGTATGTGTGTATTTTCCTTTGAGGAGTATGGAGTGTTTTCTCCCATCTTTTTTTTTTTTTTTTGACTGATTGGCTTGAAGTCTATTTTTTTAGATATTAAGATAGCTACAACAGCTTGCTTCTTGGGGCCATTTGCAATGCTTTTTTCCAATCTTTTACTCTCAGATAATACTTATCTTTGATGTTGAGGTGTGTTTATTTATTTATTTTTTTGTATGCAGCAAAAGAATGGATCCTGCTTTTTGCATCCATTCTGTTAGTCTATGTCTTCTTATTTGGGGAATTGAGTCCATTGATATTAAGAGATGTCTGTGACCAATGGTTGTTAATTCCTGTTATCTTGCTGTAGTTGTTGTGTGTCTCTGTGTGTGTGTGTGTATGAGAGAGAGAGAGAGAGAGAGAGAGAGAGAGAGAGAGAGAGAGAATGTGTATATGTTTCCCTTCTTTGGGTTTTGCTGGCATAAGATTATTTATTGCATGTATTTTTGCAGGTGTAGTTAATCATTTTGGGTTAGAGTTTTCCTTCTAGTACCCTCTGTAAGACTGGGTTTGTGGGTAGATATTATTTAATTCGACTTTATCATGGAATACCTTGTTCTTTCTCCATCTATGATGATTGAAAGTTTTGCTGAGTAAAGTAGTCTGGGCTGGTATCTGTGGTCATTTAGAGTCTGTAACACAGCTGTCCAGGCCCTCTGGCTTTTAGAGTCTCCAGTTACACCTGAGAAGTCAGGTGCAGTTCTAGTAGATCTGCCTTTATATGTTCTATGGCCCTTTCCCGTTGCAGCTTTTAATAGTCTTTCTTTACTCTGTTTGTTTAGTATTTTGACTATTGTGTGGCAAAGAGACTTTCATTTCTGGTCCAGTCTATCTGCTGCTCTCTAAGCTTCTTGAGCCTTTAGAGGGATGTGCTGAGAATGTGTGTAGGAAGGTGGGCAGGGGTGCGTGGAGGGGTTAACAGGGCTTCAGCAGAACTCTTGCTGTTCCAACCTGCTGATGTCTCAGGGAAGTGGGGGTGGAAGTCTTTGTCTAGTGATTCCCGTGGACCTCAGCCTGTCCCTGCACTGTGCTTAACTTCTGTTCCAATGTGTCTGGGGAGAGTCCTTTTAGGGTTGTTCTTCTGTGTTTGGTGGTGAAATTGGTTCGGCTGAGTAGTGACTCCTAGACATATGTAGTGGCTCCCACCTGTATCCCTTCAGAGATCTCATTTTAAGTAATTTTATCTACAGAGTTGAGGAGATAGTTCTGTTCATAAAATGCCCATTTACAGACATGGTGACCTCAGTTTAGATGCCTAGCATCTACTTGAAAGCTGGGTGTGGTGGCATGTCCTCAAGACCAGTACTGGGGGCGAAGATGCTTGAAGCCTATTGGGGAGCTGGCTTATCTGAATGAATGAGCTCCAGGTTTAGAGAAAAACCGTGTCTCAAATCATAAGGTAGATTGCAAAGAGGAAGACACACAACTTTAATCTCTGACCTTCACACCCAGGTGGCATGCATATGTGCGCATTCCACATACATGTACATGTGCTACACATGCACAGACATACAGACATGTGTGCTGGTTATAGTTTTGTTTTGTTTTGTTATCAACTTGGCACAAGCCTAGAGTCATCTGGGAAGAGGGAACCTCAATGAAAGCGCCCTTCACAGATTGCTGGTAGGAAAAATGAAGTGGAAATTTCTGGTCTCTTTGGAGACTCAGTTGTGTTATGAGATTTTGTTCTGGAAACTGTCTTATGGGGTGACGTTTTGCTGACTCAGACATGTGGTGTTTTTCTGGAAGCTGCCTGGGAAAGGGGGCATGCAATGTTTTGCTGGAGTGGATGCTTGAGAGGTTTTGAAAAATCTAAGCCTACAGGAAAGTCTATTGGGATATTTTCTTGATGAATGATTGACATGGGAGGATCCAGCTCACTGTAGTGGTGCAAGGTCTTGGTCGGTGATCCTGGGCTGGAAAATCGACAGAGAGCAAGCCAGTGCATAGCTCTCCGTTACAGTCTCTGCTTCTGTTCCTGCCTCTAGGTTCCTGTCTTGAGTCCCTGCAGTGACTTCCCTGGAGGATGGGCTGTAACCTCTGAAGTGAAATAAACAGTTACCCCCTCAAGTTGCTTTTGCTTAGAATGTTTTATCCCAGAACAGAAAAGCAAAAACTAGAACACATGTGTTCTCAGACAATGGAGAAACACACCCAAACACATAGATGTACAGACAACAGGAAAGGGCACCAGGACACACCGATGCACAGACACAGCTCATTCATAAATCTTTTCTCTTGTTAGAAAGGAGATATGTGTTATCCTCACCGTTTTCTTTCGCCAAGTTTTTGCTGGTGAGGCTCCTAATCTGCCACCTAACTCAGATGGATAAAATCTTTGGCTGAGGAACTAAGCTGAGCCCCATTTCAGCTCTAATCTTTGAAGGTTCTCTGGTAGCCACTTCTGAGGGGCTGGGCTGGTGTCAGTATAGGGCAGATATGCAAACGATAGTGCTGGAAATCCAGCTGGGTTCTGACAAAAGCAAAGGCCTCTTTTCCTTTGTAGAAACAGTGAATTTTACTCTGCTCTTAAGTCACTTAGTTCATCTCCTTAGGCACTAGGTGAGAAAGACCCGGGCAAAAAACCACAGGGAACTTCAATTACTGTTTAATTATAAGGTTTATTCTCAAAGCAATTATTTCTTGGAAGTAACTTCAGATGGTCTTTGAACAGCAGGTGTTCTTGCCCACATCAGCACCAATAGTGGGTGGAGATGGGAGTCATCACTCAGAGACAGATAAGGCATCTTAATATTTAATTTCTTGCCCATATGGACCAATAGCACCAGCATTCTGAGAGTTTAAACAGTTCTTGCAATGCTGGGAAGGTGTATCATCATGAGCGAAAGTGTTTCTTGTAGAGAGAAAATTCAGAGGAAAATGAGGCTTTTTCAAGTAGATGTTTGGGGAAAAACCAAGAAACCTTTTATTTCTGAACTCCTGTCTTGCTGGAATTTGAAGATGCGCTGTGACTACCCTGACTCTCTTATGTAGACGGAAATGAGGAAGTTTTCCTCGTTTATTAGTTCTTGAGTGTTTATTATGTGCATGGCACTGTGCTAGGGACGGGAAGGCAGGCGGAGCAAGACACATCTGCTTTGCTAGAACTAATAGAGAGTAAGATATGCATATTGGTTAGAGTGATATAGATTACAGGGTGCTTGTGAAAGACCTCTGGATATCAAAGACTGGTGCTCACAGTCCCAAGTCAACACTGGGCCAGCTTTAGCACATTCTAGTCTTCATTTGAGACTCTACAAAGTCACCATTTAGGATGTCGCCAGTTTTGTAGCATAGGAACGAAGGCACAGAGCCAACCACATGTTTGGCGATGAAACATACACCATAGACTTAAACTCTTTTTTTCAGATGCCTCCTTATTTCACACCATGTCTTTACCCATCTCAGCTATTCTTCTCTTACAGGTTCATAGTCCTTTGGACTTCTGAAAATGTGAGATGAACATCTAGCTTTTATGAGCCTAGCTCTTAACGGCTGAGCCATCTCTCCAGCCTGTTACTTAGCTTTTATAACTACAGTAAAGCAGTAAAATACAGCAGATCCAAACAAGATTAGAGTCCATCACACATATTTAGAGTACTACATCCAACAGGAGCAGACAACATATTCTACATAGATATATAGGGAATTACATCAACAGAAACAAGCTATGCCTTCTTCCCACACATGTAGGATGCTACATTCAACAGCAATAGGCTACATATTCTTCCCAAGTGTATATATTCTCCAGCATAGATCCTGTGTTAAGTCATAAGTCTTACTAAGTTTATTTAAGAAGACTGAAATTATATAAAGGTTCCAGTACATTTACAGAAGAATAAAGCCAGAATTCAATAAAGGAGAAAAACTGGAAAATTTCTCAATTACATGGAAATGAAACAACATGCTTCTGAACAAGTGTCTCAGAGAGGAAACAAAAAAGTATCTTGAGACAAAGAAAATTGGAAACATCATATAAAAACTTATGTTATAGACAAAGAAAATTGGAAATGTCATATAAAAACTTATGGTATGGAACAAAACCAATTCTCAGAGGCAAGTTTATGGTGCTAAATAACTATATGAAGAAAAAGAAAAACCCAGGATAACCAGCCTAACTTTACACATGTAGATAGTAGGGGCAAAAGCAAACGAAATCCAAAGTTAGTTAAGACATAAATATTAAAGATAAGTGTAGGAATAGATACTAAAACCAAGAAAGTTTTACTAAAATTAACAGTAAGCATTTTAAAAGATAAGCAGATCTGATAAGCTTATGTACTGTATGAGAAAAGAGTCCCAAAGAAATAGATAAATCCCTAAGTATTACAATTTCCCAGGACCAAATTATGGAAAACAGAAAATATAAACACATTGATAGATATATACAGACCAGGGGAGTCTGGCAAGCAGTCTGCAGTAGGCAAGGGGACTGAAACTGAAATCAATATCCCCTAGCAATGTAAATCCTATGCTCTAAGAGCTTCTCTGTGGATTCTGTCAAACATTTAAAGAAAAGCTAATGCTGGCATTTCTTAAACTCTTCCTCAATGTTAAACAGAACATTTCCAAGACCATTTTATGAGGTCCCTAAAGTCGAATCCACACTATAAGAGAAGCCAACATATTTGATGTGGATGGAGACAGTCTCAACAACATACTAACAAACTGAGTTCAAAAGCACACTACGATGCTCAAATAAGATTATTCTAGGGAGTCAATGATGGGTCTCTATATGAAAATCAATAAATGGGCTATAGTACATTAACAGAATATAAGATACAATTTCCATGATTATATTAATATATTCAGAAAAGTCTAAGATAAGAAATAAATTGAGCATCATTTAATGATAAAGACTCTTCAAAAAATTTGTCTATAAGGAATACTTCCAACATAACAAAAAGCATATATGACAAACCCATACTTGATACCATAACCAGTGGTAGAAGGCTGGAAATTCTTCCTCTAAAAAAAAGTGAGAAAGATACCCACTCTTAATATTTGTATTCAAAAGGATGCTAGAAGTCTTTCCTGAGCAGCTAGACCAGAGAAACAAATACAGGGCAACCAAACCAGAAAGAAAGAAGGTGAATTTTCTGGGTTAAAAAAAGATGTATTTCATATTTCTGTAATATATGTACTGTCCTGAAGATTCCACCAAACATTTGTTAGCACTAGCAAATTAATTCAATAAAATTTCATGATATGAAATCATCATAAAAATTCATCATAAAAATCAGTTGCGTTTCTCTATATGAACAATGAGAAATGTAAAGAGAAATTAGGGAAACAAATCAGTTTCTACAATAATTAAAAGGAATCAAACTCATAAATAAATCTGACCAAAAAGTTGAAAGATCTGCAAATGTTCACCTATGAAACGCTGGTTTTAAAAAACTTGAAAAATATGTAGATGAGCAGAAATATGTCTCATTAAACTTTGAATTACTCAAGACACTCTGTAGACCTATGAGATCCCTATCAAATCTTCAATGGAACTTTTCATAGAAACAAAAAATGTGTCTCATACAGAACAATCAAAGACCCTCCATTAATTTAAAACAATCTTTTTTGTTTGTTTAAAAGAAGTTTAAATTTTTATTCAATGAAATGTCAATAAATTTTGGGTTAAATCATGAGTTTGTTTAATATCTTTTTTAAAAACAATATATTAACATATTTATTTAGTGTGACCAATTTTGAACACTAATGACAATATTATAAGGTAATTCATCCATCCTTGCAGACTTAACATGTTTTTTTTAAGTTTTATTGCATTATGATGAGAAAAGATACATAATTTCAATTTATCTGAATTTGTTAACATTTAAAAACATATTTTAAGTAAATAGAATTATATCACATTCTTCTTTCCATTTTGTACCCTTGCTGTGGTACTCAGCAAGACACTGTCATGTACAAACAAGCAGAAAGTGTATATGGATTGTACAATATTGGACCTATTTCTCTAATTACCAAATTAGAGAGACCACTGCATGACAGCCAACAAATTTCCCGTTCCTCATATTTTTGAATTTCAGTCGATTAGGGTATGTTTTTAATATTAATTTTCATATTAAGAGATATTAAGGAAAAGTAATTGTTACCTCTTGTTATTTTTGTTGTTAGAGGTGGAATGAACAACAGGTGGAACAAACAAACAAACAACAAACAAACAAACAAACAAACAAACAAAAGAGGTCAAGGAGATTTACAGATTGATGGAAAGAACCAACCATGGTTTACA
Organism: Hylomyscus alleni; assembly: GCA_019843855.1. Lineage (NCBI taxonomy): Eukaryota > Metazoa > Chordata > Mammalia > Rodentia > Muridae > Hylomyscus > Hylomyscus alleni. The sequence continues at coordinate 7,335 of JADRCC010578912.1, forward strand.
AATGAACCAGCATTTTATCTCGAAGTATAGAGGGACAGCTTCTCACTCCCACTCCAGCTTCATCAGAGGAACACAGATGGGATCTTCAGTCACGCAGAAGAAGGGTCACATCCAATGTTCTGGAAGCATGAGTCTCTGGAGAGTTTCTGTGTGTACATAAGCTCATCTTCATGAGATTAGTAGAGTTCCGTTGGCCTAGCCTTTTGTCTTCTGGGACTGACAAATGTGGTAGCAGGCATGGCTGCTGGGGCATAACCAAACTCTTCATCAGTGTCTTCAGCTTCTCCGGACCTACGCCGCTGATCTGAGTGTGTTCTTGAGTTCAAGGCTATGGAGTCAGGATGAGGGTTCTGTTCATGGCAATTTTCAGAGGCAAAATAAATAAGACCAGAGAGAAGCATATGCTGTACTGACTAATACTATAACCTTAAGCTCCACGGGACTGACAACATTAATTAAAATCCCATTTCTCGGTTGTACTATCTGTTTCTAGTGCTCAGTAGTCATAGGCAGCTGTTGGCTACCATACTGGATTGTGTAGAGTTCATTACCACAGAACCTCCTAGTGGAGAGTGCTGAGCCGTTAGAGTTTATTGTCCATCTGGCCTAGGCCTTGCCTTTCTAGCAATCCTTCCTGTGGGAATAATCAGTGGAATAAGAACTTGTGTGGTAACCAGTAATTTACAGCATTGTTACTGGGAAACTTTGAAATGTTTAATAAAATAGGAGAAGTAATATTGAGGATAGCATGCCCATTCCACTGAAGACTGTATATCTATTAGGTGTTGGCATTCAAGGTGCGGATAGCATATCCATCGGCTGCTGGGCATTCAGTTGAGAAAACAACATGACCATAAAACTATAACTTTAAAGACTTGGTATGACACACAAAATGGCCTTCACATAATAAATTTTAAAAATAACAAGAATAAAACTTCTACATGTAATAAGATCCTGATTGCTAAAGAAACTACAATAAAAGACTGAAGGGGGGCTGGCGAGATGGTTCAGTGGGAAAGAGCACTGACTGCTCTTTCGAAGGTCCTGACTTCAGATCCCAGCAGCCACATGGTGGCTCACAACCATCCGTAATGAGATCTGACACCTTCTTCTGGTGCGTCTGAAGACAGCAACAGTGAATTACAATGGAGCGAGTGAGCGGGGGCCAGAGTTCAATTCCCAGCAGCCACACACATGATGGCTCATGGCCATCTGTACAGCTACAGTATACTCATACACATAAGTAAAATAAAATAAATCTTAAAAAAGACTGAAGGTAAATATTCTCAGCTATTAGCCGTGGTTATGTCTAGGCAGCAGAATATTTCATAATTGTTAATAATTTTATATATTTATGATTTTCAAAAACCTCTACTCTTAATGTATAAAAGGATGGTCTTTAGTGTGCGCTGGGTAGTCACTGAGTAGCAGTTAAACGGAGCAATGATGCTTGAACACTTGAAAGGCTGAAGGCATTCCTCTTCTCCCAGTCTTTCTTGTGTTGATCCCGACTCTTCCATCTTTCCAGCAAAGGATATGCACTGACTTGGAAAAGATAAAAATTGAATTGTTGTTGGATTTTCAGGTTTCTCCCACTTATAAAAATCACTTCTCAGATTTCTTCTCATCTAGAAAATTACCTTTATTTAGGTTTAAACATGGCTGCTTTGAGGTAGAGTCTCTATTTCTCTCCCCCTGGCTGTGGTTTTTGATTCGTGTATTTAATAATATTTACTGAGAGCCTCCTAAGTACCTGGTTGGGTTCCCACCTCTCCCAACTTAGTTACACTTGACAAAGACCTCTGCTAGGAACCCCAAGCTCACTTCTGAACTTCCCTCCTTTGCCTGGGCCTGCAGAAGTGTGGCAGCTTCAGTTGTCTCTCCAGTGCTGAATTCACAGAGTTTTCAAAACCTTGCCACTTACTAGGATTTATGAAATTGTGCTAAGCATAGTATAGAGTGTGTAGGAACATGCAATTGGCTAAGACATTAAGTTAAACGACAATTAGTGTGAGCTTAAGGAGTGAGTTCAATGGTTCCACAGATGACAACCTTTTAGGTGTCTGAGTGGTTCTGACTGAACATCCATTTACTCTCCATGTCTGAGCCTACTCAACAGCCAAGTTGTTCTCACTTTGCTTCTCTTTTGATTCCATAAAAGGTCTTTGGAATAGGAAGAAAGGAAGGGTAACTAAGTAGACTTTTAGGAATCACAAAGAGTGGGAAATAGAGAATTTTCATGGGATTCCATTGATCCCAAAAAGATAAATTTTTTAAGAATGTGTTTATTAATTGACAAAATACTTTGTGTTTATGACGTATGACCTGATGCTCTGATGTACACGGTAGAATGGCTCAGTCAAGCTGTTAGATATGTGCGTGTGCTGTCCTTTTTACAGAGGGACCACTCACAATTGCTGCGTTATTAGTACATCATGCCTTTCAGGGTACAATACGTTGGTATTAATTGTATATATGATGAGCAATAGATCAGTCCATATTATTCTTTTCCCTAACTGAAATTGTGTCTTCTGAGCAACATCTCACAGTCTTTTTTTATTAGATATTTTCTTTATTTACATGTCATATGATTTCTTCTTTCCCAGTTTCCCCTCCAAAAAACAAAAACAAAAACAAAACAGAAAACAAAAAATAACAAGAACAAACCCCTGTTGCCTCCCCCCTCCCCCTTCTTGCCACCCCTCTCCCACTTATTGGCCCTGGCATTCCCCTACACTGGGGCACAGGACCTTCACAGGGCCAAGGGTCTCTCCTCCCATTGATGACCAACTTTGCAGTCCTCTACTATACACATGCTGCCAGAACAATCAGTCCCCCCATGTATAGTCCTTGGTTGAGTCCCTGGGAGCTCTGAGGGTACTAGTTAGTTCATATAGTTGATCATCCTAAGAGGCTGCAAACCCTTCAGCTCCTTTGGTCCTCTCTCTAACTCCTTCATTGGAGACCCTGTACTCAGTTCAATGGATGGCTGTGAGCCTCTCCATCTGTATTATTTTATTTTTGGAGGGGAAAACTGAAATTGTGTCTTCTGAGCAACATCTTACAATCTTTAAAAAACTATTCTTTCCTATCAAACATATTGCTGTAGTGTCATATTGAAAACTTTTATACAAGATCTGTCTACAACAACACATACTCCCAACTCATTTTACTATTTATTAGACAGTAATTAAGAGATTTTTTAGAACTGTTGTACTCCAAGATGTTTTTATTATTAAGTTATTTATTTACACTACAACCCGATCACAGCTTCCTCCCACCTTTCCCCCCAGTCCCTCCCTTTCACCTTCCTTTCTTCCCCAGTCATTCTTCGCAGAAAAGGAGAGGCCTCCCACAAATATCAACAAGCCTTGGTCTATCAAGTTGCAGCAAGACTAGGCACATCTTCTCCTATTGAGGCTAGACAAGGCAGCCCAGTTAGGGGAAATGGATCTAAAGGCAGGCACTTAGTCAGAGCCAGCTCCTGCTCCTGCTTTAGGAGTCCCACATGAAGACCCAGTTGCACAACTGTTAAGTGTGTACAGAGGGCCTAAGTCTGTCCCATGCATGCTGTCTGGTTGTATGCCAATATTTTCTTATCAAAATATTATTTATGATGTTAAATTTACTATGAAAAATATAAGCTACTATATGAATTTTGCAATGTCAACACTCTACTATAGTATACAATCATGAAACAGGAAGTCGCCTGATGGATTGAGATGTCAGACCATGGATATTTTGCCCCTTTTCCTCAAGCTGATGGCATTGAAAGGTAGGACTAGAGATTTCTGTGAGTGTCTCAGAATCAAGAAGAGAATCATTGGTATTGTAGAAATGTTGAGAAATCTGTGATGAAGATGTAAGACAGATACAGAGGTAAGAATTAATAATCCTGCTTAGGCCAATAGACAGTCACGTTGTCCAGCACGCTGGCTGCTCTGGTTAGTTTGACCTCTCAACTTGACACAGTCTGGAGTCATCTGAGATGAGAGACTCAGTTGGGAAATTGCCCCGATCAGATTGGCCTGTGTGCATATCTGTTGGAGATTGGCTTGACTGCTAATTGACATAGAATGGTTCACCTAAGTGAGCCTAAGCCAGTGTGAGCCAGCTAGAAACTAGAGTCCACCACAGTTTCTGCCATGCTTGTTGGCTGTGAACTGAGTGAAGGTAAAGGAAGGGCAAGCTTATCTTCAATTCACTCTCTTGAGTTCCTGCCTTGCCTTATGATGAACTGGGACCTGGAGTTCTACACCAAATAAAGCCTCTCCTCTCTACATCGCCTTGGTGAGAGTATTTTATCACAGCAAGAGAGACAAAACTAGAACAGTGTCCATTAGTAATAAGGTCTGGGCTCAGCTTCCACGGCTACTTCCTTGATTTATTTTTCAATTTTGTAAGCACCATGTGGAGAAAGTACCATTTACCGAGTGCCTCACAAAGATGTTAATATCCAGATTCCCACAAAGTCAAGAAGTACACCCTGCCCTAAAGGCTGGAGATTTTCCAGCTTGCCAACGGTGCCCCTTTATTTAGAGTTACCTTGACTTGTCCTTCATCTTTGAGAGAATCTTAGAATAAAATATAAAATATTTTAAAAATGTTATCCCCAAAAGATAATGTAGAAATTGTCTTATTTAGAATTTGTACTGCCATAGCTTTGTGTGGGATGTCTAAGTAAGGCAGTGGCTGCTCCTGTGAGAGCTGGTGACAGTGGCTACTCCCGTGAGAGCTGGTGAGAGGGAGTCAGAAGAATAGTGAACTTATCTCAAAGGCGGAGACAGAGGAAAGATCAGAAGACATGAGACCTGAAACTGGTATGAAAAGGACTCCACGGCAGACGTCTTGGAGAGGACTTGCTGAAAAGCTCTTCAGCAGCAAGAAACAGTTCTAAGAACTGATGCATGAGATTACATAAAATCAAGAAGCAAAGAAGAATCAGGCAGAAGAAAGTTACCAGAGGAAAGAGCTGAAAGTCTTTGTCAACTACTCATTAGACAAGGGATTAATATCCATATCCATATCCATATATACGGATATATATATATATATATGTGTGTATATATGTATGTGTACATATATACATATAAACATATGTATGTGTATATATATAATTAAACACCAAAAAAAAAAAAACCCAAACCATTTGATCAACAAGTGGAGTAAGAGAGGAATTTCTTCTTCTTGAAGAAATACAAATGGCCCCTAAATACTTGAAACACCGTCCCATCTCTTCATTTTCCAGAAAAATGCAACTTAGAACTGCCGTGAGCATCGGTGTCACCCCAGTCAGAATGGTGGTCATCTAAAACATAATCAGTAGCAAATGTCGGTGAGGCTGTGGGGAAAGAGTGGCCTTGGGCCAGCATGATGGTGCAGCTAGTAAAAGAGCTTGTCACAGAGCCTGATGGCTAGAGTTCAGTCCTCAAGACCCAAGTGGTGGAAGGAGAGAGCGATCAGTTTATCTGACCTCTGCAACTGTGCAGGGCTGTCCCTTAAATAAGTAAGTAAATAAATAAATGTAATTAAAATGATTGTTTTTGGAAACCATGGACCTGGTACTTGTTAGGCAAACACTCTATCACTGGATTAAATCCCTAAACCTGAAAAAAAATTTAAAGGAAGAAACCCTATTCACTGCTGGTGAAAATGTAAAATTGTGCACCCATGTGGAGATTTCTCAGAAAACTTGAAAATAGAAGGACCATGTGACCAGATGCACCCCTCAAGTACACACTTGAAGGACTGAGTCAACGTGTCACAAAGACAGTCATCCAGATTCATTGATGCACTGGTTACCCTGGAAATGGAAGCAGCTCCTAAATGTCTATCATGAAGTATGTGTACAGAGGGGAGTTCTATGCAGCATGAAGAAAAACAAAATCATGGAAGGAGAATGAACGCAGTTGGAGGTTATTATGTTAAAGGCGATCAGAGAGCCACATATTGTCTCTCCTACGTAAAGCCTAGATTTATAATATTATATGTGTATATACAGGTAAATACAGATGCATGTTTATATGTCATGTCATTAGAAAGGGGACCATGAAAAATAGGAAGGGATCTTGAGGGAGGTGGAAAATAGAGAGCAGTGGAATACGTTAATAGGAAAGCTGAAGTGGGGGCAGGAAAAGAACAGCCGGAGAGGGGAGGGGGCTCAGGGGAGGGTAAACACGGAGGATAACGGCGCATCTGTGTGTAACGGTGCATGTGTGCAAACATGCCATGATGAAACCCACTGCTTCGTGTGCTAACCTTAAAAAAATGAATTCAGCCAATGTTTTTAAGGATGTTATGAATAATGTTTTTTCTTCACTTAGAGTAGAACTGTGTAAGGCACATAGGACTGTGTTGAGAATGATATGTTAAACTAATGACACAACCTCTGAGGAGCAAAGGTGGGAGGACTGGGAAAGAGAGTGTAAGGTGAGACCGGAAGGAGAGGAGGGAAGGGGGCTGCAATCGGATGTAAACTGAATAAATGAAAAAAATTCATTAAAAACAAACAAATAAGCAAACAAAAACCCAAACCAAAGCAAAAACCAAAACCAACAAATAATATAGTAACAGAAAGCTAGATGTTATTGAGTACACCTTTAAACCCAGCACTTAAGACTCAGATACAGGGGAATCGCTGAGTTCAAGGCCTACTGGATTTACTAGTGAGTTCTAGGCCTGTCAGGACCAGACAACAACAACAACAACAACAACAACAACAACAACAACAACAACAACAACAAAGATAACAACAAACCTGTAACAATATCCAACTGAAATTCTAACATTTTGCTAAATTGTGTCTAGACATTTAAAAATTAGGATATAAAGTATCTCTTGTGTCTGAGGTTTCCCTTAGCACAAGCAGAGTGTGACTGTTTTGGGTGTTCTATGTTTTTGCCAACTCTTAGTATTACCAGTTTTCTGAACTGTAGCCATTCAGGTTACTGGACAGGCTTTGTGGAAACTGCAGGAGAGATCTCCTTGAGGTCCTTGGTGTAGTGGTTTGAATATTTTTGG
>JADRCC010578915.1:0-12230 GCA_019843855.1 Hylomyscus alleni
CTTTTGACCATAAAAAATACCATTTTATAACCAAGGAACCATGCCCCAGAAGGGGCAACAGCATACCTGAACCCGGCAGCTCAAGTGCAGGCCAGGAGAGAAGAAATGCCAAGAGCGTTCCTCTGTACATGTCCTTTTATATAGACCACTACTTAAAGCCACTTTCCATATTCAGAGTTGGTCTTCTCACATCATTTAAGGTCAATATAATTATGACGACTTTCTACTGAGACTCTCTTCCCAGGTGATTCTGAAGTTGACTTGAGAGCTGGCTGTCACAATGACTAGAGAAGATACCCTCTAGTCTCCCAAGCTGCCTGAGTTGTGCAGGGTGCTCCAGGGAAGCCTTCTTCATGCGTCTTCAACACCGCTGGGCTGGGGTGGGCTTTGCAGTTCTGAGGCTGCCTCTGAGTCATCCAGAGCCTGTGAATAAGTCCTCATCTGCACTGCAGTAAGCAACTCAATAAACCTGCTGATTCATCGAGGTGATTAGGTGCAGTCATTTCCATCTGCCATTGATGCCCCCTGAGAAGTGAAAAAGGCATTGCATTGCGGTAGAGCTGTTGGGCACAGGAGGTCTCTGAGTGCTCGTGGGTGGCGCCCATCAAGTGGGTGACTGCTTTCTGAGTCCGTGGCATGAGGGTTTATTGATGTTGCTTCTCCTGGACTTAGTGTCTTTTCTGTAGGCTGAAGAATTTTGCTACCTTTGCAGTTTTTCCCCATTTTTACAATATTTGCTTTACTCATTGGCCAAAGCCAAAGCCAAATAAATCAAAGCAAAATAGTGGTGATACACCATCTGTTTTTTTGCTGGGCTCAGGCACCCAAGAAAGGCCAGAAGGCAAGGCATGGTGATGGAAGTCTGTGAAGAGGTAATCCTATTGGCTTAAAGTTTTATCCTCCAGTGTTCCCTTTCTTCCTCATTCCGCCCTGGATAATCCCAGCTTCCTTTCTTTTTTTTTTTTTTTTTTTTCTTTTTTTTGTAAGGCTGTAGAAAAATGTTCCCCGCTGAGAAGGGATGTTTCCCTCTGGGGAATCCCAGCATCTAGCTGAGATCACGGAATCCCTCTTCCTCCAGGTCTGCTGATCCAGCTGGTCCCCCATGTGCACGTGCACCTTATTCAGCATCTCCTCGATTACCTGTGTGGAGCCTTGTCTACCACGAAGAACACCTCTTCTTTTGTCTCCTGGCATGTGATTTTTATTGAGTCAGTTGTATCTGCCCACTGTGTTTGCTCCCATGTCCCTCCTCAAGTCTTTATTTTCTCAGAGAGCTCCTCATTTGCATTGATCTTGATACAACACCCATGGCTGCCCACCATAGTCATTATGGGATACACTGTTAAACAACCAGCCAGGCACCAAGTACCCTGCCCACTTCCCTGCGGTGAACTCTGTGGGAGCCGTGTGTCTGGCTGATCCTTGAAGTCCTCTGATTCACAACTAGACGAGTTTATAGTCAATGTAAACAACCTCCAGAGCCTGGAAATATTCCTTCTGCTACCTGCCTCTTTATTCCTAGACAGCATCACGACACTAGATGTGGCAGCCTGCCTGATTTACCATCCAAACCTCCAGAGCCCTCCTGTGCTCCACCTGATTCTGTGCCCAGAGTTGGAGCCGACTATCAATGTGCATAGCTGGACCTCTGCCTGAGTGGCTAGGCCAGGCACCTTTTGTTAATACCCGCTGGTTGGTGGCCTCCTGAGACTTTGGGTGTTTACATTTGCTGTTATAGAGCCTTCCAAGCCCCTCGATGTTTATGTCTGCTTCTGAGTGTCACTTGTAGCACCCCAAACCTGCCAACTAAGCAGCCTCGGTGGTCCTCTTGAGACCCCACCTCTTGCAAGGTGCTTCCTGTTCCTCAAAGGAGCACTCATCTCAGCCCCTCAACCATCTGCAGAAACCCTTGCTGGTTCTGTTCAAGCTGTTCCTTCTTTTATTCCTTTGTCTAAGAATTACAAAGCTGTCAGGGATTTTTTAATCTCCTGGTTTTATGACATCATTTTGTAAATGGACCTAGCCTCTGAGAACTTAGGTGTCTGCTGAGTCCCATAACACAGTAGCATATATTGTGTTTCCTAATTTCTCCCTCCCAGGTAGTGTAGCATTGTAAGGAAATGGGGGCCCAGCACAATGCCACCTGAAGAAACTTATGTGGTAGAGATGAACAATGGCTCACAAGAAGCAGCCACCAAATCTTTAAACAGGCCAAGTGTTGCCTCATAGATGACTTCAGTGAAGGAGGAAGGAAATCATGTGAGAAGTTTATTATATGAACGTTTGCTTCAAATAACACTTAATAGTCCGTATGTGTCATAGCAACTATGACCTTACTCTACAGCTGGAGAGTCCACAGTTGTTTTGTTTGGTTGGTTTTGTTTTCTGATTTGATACTTTGTTTGTTGGCAAGGTCATATACAGTTCCAAGCTAGACTAGACTAGAATTCAAAATCCTCCTGTCTCAGAATCCCAAGTTCTGGGATCATAGGTATGAATTTCCACATCTGACTCCATTTTATTTATTTACATTTAGTTGTTTATTTATGGGCATGAATGGTTGTGTGGCAGTCAGAAGACAGAGGGTGAGTTCTCTCCTTTTAGCAGGTGGGTTCTCAGGACACGGAACTCAAGTTGTCAGGCTTAGCAGCAAGCGTCCTCACCTTCTGAACCAGCTCCCCATTCGCTCCGTCCTAGGCTTACTATGCATATTCTTCTTATTCACTCGCCCATCCCCAGAAGGTTTGTTTCTTTACCCTTGTGACTGTTATGAACAGCACTGATGACTTCTGATCCATGAGGTTCCGTGTGGACACTTATTTTCAGTTCTCTTCAGTGGTTTTCCAGGAACAAAGATTTGCTATGCAAATGAGAACATAGAAAGTCACAAAAGCAACACCAGTTCCATTCTTGGCAAATGTCCATTGCAAGCAGATCTTAGATCCATGACTTTGTTGTTGCTGCAGACTGGGTGGGGATGTAGGGATGCTAGACTGAGGTTCAGAGAGATGCAAAAGCTCTTGGGCTCAATGGAGTTGGTTTCACATAGGTGCTACGTCCAGTAACCTGAACATTCAAAGGCAGTAATAAAAATGTTATTTTTCTTTTCATAATTTTCAATTCATTTTCTTAAATCTTGTGAGAAGTTCATGCATGAGTATTATATTCATTTAACTTCCACTAATTCTTCTCTCCCTATTTCCTCCTGTGTCCCCCTACTCCCTGTAGAGTTCATGACCTGTCCTTTTGATTTTTGATTATATATGTGTGTGTGTGTGTGTGTGTGTGTGTGTGTGTGTGTGTGTGTGTTGTATGGGGGGGGTAAACTTTATATTATCTGTCTTTCACCAAAATAAAAATATTCTTCTTGATAAAACAGTTTGTCTCATTTAAAATGTAGACAATAAGTGTAGAGAAAGGACACGTTTGCCTCCTATAGATCTCACTATTAACACATAAACAAATAGGCAAAACAGGTACTAATTAAAAACCAATTGCTCCTGCTCAGCAGGATGCATGGCTAAGGCAAGGACACCATCTCCTGTGATGCACGGGGCTCTGCCTTACAGCACCCTGAATCCTTAAGCTCGGCCCCTGGCAATTACTGTAAATACCTCGTTAGTGACACCACAAGCAAAGGTTTACTGCGCACTCAAAATCACTCTCGACATTACCTCATATCTTTTCATCTTTGATGTTAGGGTGATCAGGCATAGGCTGAAATGAGCCTGCCTGAATGGAAGAGAAATGGGCCAATTTCAAAAGCAATGGCCATGCTTTTATCATGCTTCCAGTGAAGAAGAAAAAAAAAAGAAAAAAAAAAACAGATCTTTTGTTTCTTTCTTTGTTACCACAGGCGAGCCTGAAAACAGATGTCATTCCACTGATACCTTCTTGCTATTAGTGGGAAAAAAAGAAAAAAATGAAACAGAAAGAAATACTTGTTCTACCCACTGAGGAAAGGAGTTTAGACCACTTTACAGCTGTGTGCACAGCACATAAACATCTCAGTAATGAAAATGGAATCCATTGTAAAAATAACAGCCAGAGAGTTGGGATCCTGGATGTTCGACTGTAACTGTGAAGCTCATTTGCAAACGGGCTGCTCATCTGCGAGCCATATGTATGCGTGCACACGGATATGGGCAGGACTCTGGCAACATCAAACAGCATTTGACCTGGCTCACCCCTTCTCAGCCAATAAAAGTGCCAGAGAACCAACATCCCCCTGTGATGTTTGATTTCATAGTCTCTAAAACCTAAAGTGATTATTTTCAAAAAACACAATTAGAATTCTTTGAAAGTGCACATAAACCTTGCTGAGAGCTCCTGTTTTTATTGCATTTATCCAACACTGAAAGATACATTAATCATGAAAGCATTATGGTCTGCGATTGCCAGCCTTGATACTGAGCTAAGGCTCTTAACATCCGAACAGTAGCCTCTGCTGCACACAGCCCATCCCAAACCCCATCATCCCCCAAGTGGATATTAGGATTCCCTTAAAGTACATATTTCTCTGAGGACATAAGGCATGGGAATGTTTGGGAAGGCTGCATTAGATAGGTCTGAGGGATGATCCTCCAAGTGTTCCACCATGTCCTGTCCCTAGTTGTCTGATTCCTGTCCCTTTTCAGGACCCTTAGATATCACTCCCCTTGGAGACACTTCTCCATTTGTCTGCCATTCTGTGCAAGCCACACTTTCCTGCAGCAGCTCCATTCTGCTCTATCTTCTGCAAGGTTGGCTTGCCACACTCATTTCTGCATTGCCAGGTCCAACCGCTCATCAAAACACGGTTGCCTCAGCTAAACTTATGAGGGAACCAATGTGCAAAAGTCCTATGCTTTGTGATGCTTCAAGACCTTACATCATCACAAAGACGGTCAATTTGTTGCCACTTTTCGGGTACGGACCTTCCTTCACAGTATAGAGCATTCTCCAGCAGTGATGATCACTGAGTCTGCCATGGCTCACGTCAGTGATTACACATCTCTCTGTTCTTCTTTCCATCTCTATGTCTTTCTATATAGATGATCTACTGGCTCATCTATGTATGTAAGCACATCTGTTTATTTTTTGCATGTGTATCAGGAGTTTGGCCGACATAAAATAATTCATTTAAACAAATCTGATTTACCCACTCTGACTATAGCGCCAGAGACGTTAAGGCCGACTGTGTAATATTCTATATGGATAAGTATGAATGCAGCTTTTGATGGCTTTGCAATGACTGATTTTGGTGTCACCTCAAGTTTCTAGAGACCTTTTTAAACACTCCTAATATATGTGTAGCCGGTTCTGTAAGGTCAGGATTTGAAATCAGTGAAGGAAGATGAACACACAGTATAGCTGGGTGTCATCCAGTTTAGGGCCCAAATAAAGCAGAAAAACAGAAAGGTGGCTCTCTCCATGAAAGCAAATGTCCATTTCCTGCTATTCCTTGGTCTATGGGTCTTAAGTGGTCAGCACTGAGTTCCAGCTGGAGGAGTTTTGGCCTTTCAGCTCAGGGCAAATGATGGAATTTCTGTGCCTATTTAATCATGTCAGCCAATTCACATTCTCCCTCCCTCTGTCTTCCTCCTTCTCTCCCTCTTTCTGTCTCCCTTCCTCTCTCTCCCTCCTTCTCTCTCCCTCCCTCCGTCCCAACACATTTTGTTTCTTTGGAGAAGCCAATACACATTTGAGAGCAAATGACACCCCAGAATCACTTCCTCTGGTGTGGAGGATAAACACCTAGGCTAACTCCTCTTCTTTTCTTAAGTTGAGCCCATTTTGCAAGGGTTACATGCCCCACATGTGTCCTGCCTCAGAAGACACAGTGGAACAGAGAATGTTTGCATTGGGATGGTCTGATGGTTTGTATCTGCTCACCCAGGGAGTGGCATTATTTGGAGGCATGACCTTGTTGGATTAGGTGTGGCCCTGTTGGAGTAGATATAGCTTTGTTGGAGTAGGTGTGTCACTGTGGGCATGGGCTTTAAGACCCTCATCCTACATGCCTGGAAGCCAGTATTCTGCTAGCATTCTTCAGATGAAGATGTAGAACTCTCAGCTCCTCCTGAACCATGCCTGCCTGGATGCTGCCATGTTCCCACCTTGATGATAATGGACTGAACCTCTGAACCTGTAAGCCAGCCCCAATTAAATGTTGTCCTTTATAAAACTTGCCTTCGTCATGGTGTCTATTCAAAGCAGTAAAACCCTAACTAAGACAGATGGCTTCCTTGGGTGGGTCATAATGGTGTGCACCTGTTTTAAGTGGATAACAGTGAGTTGGTGGAGAAAACAGATACAGTAATGTATCAATCAACATGGAAGATTATTTTTATTTGCTACATCTACCCCAAATCAACACAAACATAGATATACAAAGACACAATTACAGCCCATTCCTCTCATATTGCAGGGACTCCCAGATTTTAACATAAGGGAATCATAAAAAAAAAAATAAGCCATGTCTGATTACAGGATGTACATTATAAAACAGTAGCAAATGAGAGGGAAAAAATACCCCTTTGAAACTGACTCATATCTTCTTGTAGCTCTATTAATTCTAAAATCAAAACTTAAATGTTAGCATGGGCAATGATCACACTGTCTTTTTATAGTTACTTTCTAAGTCAAATAATATTATATGCAATAATATAAACATAAATTTTATACGCAATCCAGCTTTCAGGCAACAAGTTGAAAAACATCTAAACTATAAGTGAGTTTCTTCAGAGTGAGGCACAGAGAAGCTTCATGGGCTGCAGTATACCACCGAGGGATTTCCCTTCAGCCTCCCAGTGCTTCCTTACATTCTGGCTGACAGCTGTCTTAAGGTCAGTTCTACAGACTGATAGCTCCCCATAGAGATGGTATACCTAGAGATGCGGGCAGAAGCCAAAGGCTAGGGTTCAGCATCCAGTGGTATGAACTGCTCTTGGGACTAACCAACTTCTCTCTCTCTCTGTTCAGTAATATCAGACAAATTAATGGAAATCTTAAACAAGACCAGAAACTATTCAATGTGATTGTAAGTGATGCTGTAAAATCCAAAGTGTTAAAGCATCTAACATACACAAATAATTAATTAAATGTTGGTTTTTTTTTAAAACTTTAGAAACACCACGTGGTCATTGTGCTTCCAGATATCCTTAACTTCCCAAAGAAAATTACACCACACAATCCCCCTCACAACTTCCCAAGTAGTCCATAGAGAAGGGTGTAGAGAAACAGTCCTTGGTACAGGGATTACAAATGAGAAGCCATCTAAGGTGGAGGAAGCATCCAACAGGCCTGACACAAAGGCCCAGTGTTCCATACAGCAGTAAGCAGCAACTCCCTGTTACGAACAAAGAAGTTTTCCTGGGAGTGCCTCCATGGAGTCCAAAGCTACAGAGATAGATGCTGCCTACTTGGTCCCGTTCAGACGAGGGATAAATATGAGGGATCTGAAAGTAAAGCCGTGATCTCCACAGCCCAGCCAGAGCGAGAGGCTGACTAGGACACAGGGAGTCGCTGTGGATAGGAGGAACCCTTGAGAGAATGCAGAAGAGGCTGCGTGTTGCCCTGGCTCTCCCAGACGGTGAGGAGAATACAGGAGCCCTTCATCTACCCTTACCAGCCACCAGGCAGCAACTTCTTCAGTGCTGTGGAATATATGCAGGACTGCATGCAGTAAACACGATTTTGTTTGTCCTGGATGGAAAAGGCATCTTTTAAGAAAACTGCATCAACCTGGTAGAAAACAAAACACAGGACAATGGGGACCAAAAGAAGCCATCCCAAGAGCTGCTCTGTTAAAGTAGAGAAAAGACTCGAACAAATTGGGCTTTTGTTAACACAGAAACTGTCCTGATTCCCTGCAAAACAAAGTAGAGACAGTTGACAATGGAAGTAAATATAGAAAGACCTGCACACTTATGCATACATAAACACAGATACATGCATATACACAGTACATATACACACAATACATGTGTATATATATATATACACATGATACATATACACACACATGCACACATATACACACTTTATGTACACACAGCACATGTACATATACATAAACAGCACCCATGTACACAACACACACACATACATACACATAAACATATACACACAACACACACAATACCCAACAGATACACACACACATAACACACAGCTCACACACAACATGTACACACATACACAAACACACACTCAAGAAGTAAAATGAAATTCACATTTTATCACCTAATATTTCAACCTAAAGAGATTCTCTTCTCATCTTGTTAACAGGCAGGTGAATGGCAGTCTGGTGTTTGTGGCTTCAGTATTCCTTGTGTAGCTAGACTCTCAGTAACTCTACTCACAGAAAGGCATGGGCAGTTATTAGTTTTCCTCTCCTACTCTTACCTAACTCTAAGGATGGTCTCAGCTATCCCCTTCTGTTGGCTGCATACCTCCATCCTGTTGCAAGAGCCAGAACACTAGGAAGTCTGCTTGTCAAACAGCCTTTTCTAGAAATTGCTGTGTAAGGGAGACCAGAAAAATAACAATATCAATGGACATATAATGTGGGAGGGAGAAATTTCACAGCATCCTTCCTCTAGACAAAGAATTACAGTCACTGCTGACTGCTAGGAGGCAGATCATTAGCCTCTTAAGCTATGAAAAGAGACATATTGGAACCCAAAGTGTCCGAATAGTGAAACCAGACAGAGTTGTTTCTACTCCATTACCAGGGAGAAATATTTTTTGAATAGGACAGGAAGAACAGGATGAATGGTGCCCTCCATGTCAGTTCCCTGATAAAGTAAGTAGCATTCCACACATGTCTGCTGGTTGGTGAGTTTATTAGTCAGAAATCTATCAGGAAACAGATGGCTCTCCGGAGCTACTCTCTTTATTAATTCCCTTTCTCCCTGGTGCATTATTGCAAGCACGCCAATAGATAGAGCAAGTGGAATTTCAGGTCTAGGGGAAAAAAGAAGATGCCAGCCTACACAAGTCTCCAGGGAGCGGCAGCAAGAAAGAAAATTATATTGAGAGCAGAAGGAAGAGAATTCTAGGGTAACTGTCTAGCGGTGCTTTTAATCAGGGGGAGGAACACAAATCACCTGGAGAAAATGTATTGTTAGTGTTTCTTCTAAATCACTTGTTATAATAATTGCCCTAATGAAGTCTTGATAGAAACTGCACAGCTAACAATTTGCAACTGAGGTTTCGAGCAAGAAATAAAAGGCTCCGATCCCCTCACTGTTGACTGAGGGGATACTCCCACACAGCACATGCCAAGGGGTCTGACCGCCTGGAACATGGATGTTCACTGCTGACTGAGGAGAAACTCCCACACAGCACATGCCAGGAAGTCTGACTGAAGAGAAGAGAGATGATTATAAGAAATAAAAATGTTTGTTCTTGGCTGAAGGGCTGTTTTGCTATGACTCCAGACTTAGCAAATGACAAGAAATAATCCTCAATTGTGAATGTCAAGTTAACAATGACTCTTCCCAGTCTAAATTGGTCCCAAATATTCTTAACGCTAGATGTACATTAAAAGATTCCCTGGGTATCTGACAGCCACATTTGACTGGACCGTCTGTTTTTGGTCTGGTAACTTCTCACTCACTGCTTCATTGAGTGTGTTTGCAAAGCTGCAGTCTCTAAGAATTCTTTTGTTTTTCCCAAAGGCAAAACCCAGAATCACTTCAAGCATTCGAATATGAAACTAATCACCTGTTCTCACAGAGCTTCGAATCTGGTGGGGAAGAAAAGTCCTACATAAGAGCGTAAACCTCATTTATGGTAGAGACCAAAGGGTTCAGTTAAAGACAAGGCAGGTGTCTCAGTCAGGGTTCCTATTCCTGCACACAACATCATGACCAAGAAGCAAGTCAGGGAGGAAAGGGTTTAGTCAGTTTACACTTCCACGTTGCTGTTCATCGTCAGAGGAAGTCAGGACTGGAACTCACGCAGGGCAGGAACTCAGAGGCAGGAGCTGTTGCAGAGGCCATGGAGGGATGTTCCTTACTGGCTTGCTTCCCCTGGCTTACTCAGCTTGCTTTCTTATAGAACCCAGGACTATCAGCCCCGGGATGGCACCACCCACAAGGGGCTGGGACCTCTCACTCTTCATCATTAAATGAGAAAATGCCTTACAGCTGGATCTCATGGAGGCATTTCCTCAAGGGAGGCTCCTTTCTCTGGGATAACTCCAGTTTTGTGTCAAGTTGACACAAAACCGGCCAGTACGGCAAACAAAGATCTTCTCAGTAAGGAAAAAGGCAGCAGATGCTGAAGGGGCTGTCTTAAACAAGAAGCTTTCAGGAGGCTGGTAATGAAGGATAGGGAGATAGATTAACCAAAAGAAATGTATCCTGAAGTGATCTAGTCAGCAAGTTTGCATACAGGGGGAACGGCACATATTTTGCCTGGGAGGTGCTAATGAGTATGGAGTATGCCCAAGAGCAGTTGAAGCCAGTGTGACTACAGGTCAAGGAGTCAGCAGCTCCTTAGAGTCGGAGCCTATAAGGAGATATGGGACCCTAGATTACCTAGTGCCTTTGAGTCATAATTGGGCAACAGGAAGCTTTCTAGGGGGCTTGAGAGCTTAGGGATTCTATGTCCTAGTTATTAATTAGTCAAAGAACTTTACATGTCGGAGATTCTGTGTAGATGATAAAATGACAAAGGGGAAGCACAGAGTTGTTACCGGCAACTCCTGAGACATGCAGGTGAGGGTCTAGCTGCTGAAGTGGGACGAACAGGGAAAGAAGTGGCCTGAGACGGATTCTGCAATGGAACTGTCTGGATGGTAAGACGGTGCAGAGACTGATAGAGGATCTTGGATGGCTGCTGGAGTTTTGTGACATTGCTTTTCATGGTGAAGTTCCCTGTGGAAGGGCAATTTAAGAACGCTGACCCTTGGAGTTCTCTAAGAGTTTACACTGTTGGGAGACAGGGAAGGACCACGGTAAAGTACAACTCCTAAAGATACCCACCCCATGGCCTACTTCTTCCAGGGAGGCCCCACCAACCAGTCTCCAGATCCTCCAGAAAGCACAACTCTAGCTGGAGATCACTTTCAACACCTGAGCCGGAGACACAGAATAGACGTGTGTATTCAAAGTGGCCTTTCATGGATTCTGAAAAAGTGCCCACGCTTCTTGACCTGCTCAGTCTGCCTTTTTGCCTTTTGAATCAAGATGTGTGTTTTTTTAAACCATTATTAATATTCCCTTTGATTTCTTTTTGACTTTTAAATGGTCAAGAGTGAGCCTTCAGTTCATTTCATCTAAGCATGCCTTCATCCTGTCCTTTTTTTGGAATCGAGTAGGTTCTTAATACCCTGGCTGCTTAAACAGCAGGCTGCCCCTCCACATGGGGCTGTGTCACTGTGTAGGAGGACTGCCAAAAAAATCGGCAACAGTAAAATGTTTCTAAATATGCAATGATGAAAATGAATTAAAAATCAATCACAGAATGAAATCTGAGGTTCTTCTGGACCAAAATGCACTGCTGCCATAAATACTAAGTATTTATGAACAACAGTATCCTCAGTACTGACAGTTATAAAATCAGGATATAGCAACTGCTTCCGAACATCAGTGATGCTCTGTGTCCTGCAGTAACAAATATTCAACCAAGTCGATTCTTCATGGAAAAGCCTATCCCAGTGTTATGTGACTATTTTGCACATATACCAAGGTTGTTTTTAAGATAAGTGTATTTATGGTTTGTTATTAGTAAATATTTGATTTGTATACCTAATTTATAGACCTATATTCCAGAGATCATATAAAATTTTTCTTGAGTAGAAATAGGTGAGAAATGGGGAAAATTTAAGAAGCCCTGCCCGGTACGAGGTGCCCGGAGTCACTGTAGGCACAGCCTCACCTAGATGGAGGTACATGCTGTGCATTACTTTAGGAATTTTTCAGACTAATACTGTGTGAAAAATGTGTTTTATCATCTGTGTTCTAAACTCAATTTTTTAAGAATTACTTCATGCTTTTTCTTCTCCACTGAAAAACCATACTCCATTTGTTGTGGATTCAAAGGTTCGTGTGACCACATGTTCTTTTAATTGACAGCATTACCTCTGCAGTAACAAGGATGCTACTTCTGGCCCCTTCTAAGGAACAGCATCAGCAGCAACAGCAAAGGCAGAATGAGGAACAGGGCTACCCAAGTGTACTCCACCATGCAGGAGACATTCAAGGCAACTCTGACAGGGCAGTTTCCAGTGTGAATGC
>JADRCC010578916.1:360-12350 GCA_019843855.1 Hylomyscus alleni
GATATAGAGCTAAACAGAGAATTCACGACAGAGGAATCTCAAATGGCCGAGAAGCACTTAAAGAAATCTTCCAAGTCCTTAGTCATCAGGGAAATGCAAATCAAAACAACCCTGAGATTCCACATTACACCAATCAGAATGGCTAAGATCAAAAACTCAAATGAAAACACATGTTGGCAAGGATGTGGAAAAAGAAGAACTTTCTTCCATTGCTGGTGGGATTATAAACTGGTATAACCACTCTGGAAATCAATCTTGAGGTTCCTCAGAATATTGGAAATAGATCTACCAAGTGATAGGTTTTACAGGCATGAACCACCCTGCTCTGAAACCTTTTAAAGCTTCAATCCCTGCAGCTGGGGTTGTAGCTCAGTTGCTAGAATGCCCAATTACCATGCATGGGGCACTGGTTTGATCTTCAGCATCATATGAACATGAATGATAATGGCACATTCTTGTAATCTCAGCGTTTGGAAAGTGAGGCAGGAGGATCATGAGTTCAAGATCATCCTTGGCTACATTGCAAGTATGAGACCACCCTGGGTTGCAGGAGAGCTTGTCTCAAAAATGTAACAGTAGGGGCTGGAGAGATGGCACAGCACTTAAGGTGGCTTAGCATTTAAGAGGACTTGAGTTGAATTCTTAGCATGCACATGGCAGCTCACAACCATCTGTAACTCCAGTTCCAGGAGATCAAACACCTTCTTCTGGCCTCTGCTGACACTGTGCACTGTAACATACTTGCAGGCAAAACACCAATAAACACAAAATAAAAATATTAAAAATGCATAAATATCTCTAATCCTCGCATTTACTTTCTTCTGACATGTTTCTCAGTCTATAGTGCTTTGCTGTGCCTGCTTCCCCAAGGGCCACCAAGATACTGTTGCTCCTATAACTCATCCATAAGAGAAAGGAGTGGTGCCCTCGGCTTAGGGAAGGGGTGTTTTCCTTGACAAGGCCCCATAGCCTTATGCATCCATCCATCATACATCCATTCATTCAACTATTTAGAAAGGATCAGTTGTGGGGTAGGCACAGTTTTGAATACTGAGGATATGGGAATGAAAAAGCAAGACAGAGGCCTTTGGGACTGGGGACTACGTAGCATACATGAGGCTCTAGATTTGATCTTCAGTGTCATATAATCCATGAGTAGGAATGTCACTTGCCTGTAATCCCAGCACTTGAAAGGTATGGCAGGGCAATGTTGGGGGTATAGATATTAAAATTCGAGACAGCACCCATGGACAGGAGAAAATGGCTACATAAACAGACAATGAACTTTTTCATGGACCAAAAAGAACGCTGAGAAATAGAATCTTCCCCTTCTTCCATTCTCTGAGTAGTTTCCTGTCAAGTCCAAGAACTTTCATCACAGAAAATCTGATCTTTTTGAATTGAAAATTTAATGAGGCTTTGTGTGTGTGTGTGTGTGTGTGTGTGTGTGTGTGTATTCCACCAAAAGTACATTTGAATAAAAACCAATGGCCTAGCCACCATCCACACATGTAACTTCCTTTGCCTCTGTTTATCTGAAAGGAACAAACATGATCTATTCCACCACCAATAAGTCAAACATCCACAAATTCTGTTCTCTTTTTTACAGTAATTATGCACATGATAAATCAAGAGACAAAAGAAATTAGCAAGCTATTCAAAAATATCCCAAATGCCATCCTTGGTGTTTTCTTGAAAATATTAAGTACCTGTGAGGCAAGTCATTGATGTGGCTGAGCAATCCCTCCTGCAGCACAGAGCAAATGCTTATAAATGCCAGAACCCTATGGGACCATTCTTAAGTGGTGGTGGAACAGTATTTGATGTTTCTAGAATTGTGTATGCTTAATTATATCTAGCAAAGTTGTTTATCAACAAAATGTGCATCCATGCCTGTACTCAGCCAGCTTTTCCTGTCATTCAGGATAACCAGGTGTTAGCTTGAATAAGCTTGGCAAAGTCTTTCTCTGAAAGCCTGAAAATAAACGTCTAGGTTTCTTAGCTATAGTGTCTCTGCTGCTGCAACTCTTCAGCTCCATCGTAATGGGCAAAAGTCAACCCTAGTTAACCTGGGAGTGAACGAGCAGAGCAGGTCTGTGTGTCCCTGTCAAACTCTGCTGATAGATCACGAAGTTTGAGTTTCATATCATCATGAAACCTAATTGTTGCCATAGTTCTTTAAACCACTTAAACAGTAAAGACAACAAATCTAGGTTGCAAGCTAGGGACAGGGACAGGGCACTTAGCCTGTAGGTCATGGTTCACTGAGCCCTGATTTTGAGGTAGCCCTGATTTTGTTTGGTAGATGTTAGAAGAAGAAAAAAAAAAAAGAACATAAAGTTTACCTTCTCCCAACGCTTAATCCCAGCAGCCAGGCAATATCCTTAACCTCAGCAGGTCTCTCTCTCTCTCCCCTTCCCACCTCAACAATGAAGAGAATCACAGAACCCATGTTAAGACACTCTGGAAGAATCCAGATTGACTTGAATTCAGGAAATAGTCAAGTGCTCCACCAACACCACCTTTCTTTCCCTTCCTTTCCAGTTGTCTTTACCTTTTAGAGTTTTTTGCTTATTTCTCTTTCTCTTTTCAGTTACTCTTCCCATGTTACAACTGATAATGAAGCATAAGAAGGGACCAGCCCCTTTCCCTTGTAGAGTGAGCCCTCCCAGTCTGACCCTTCTCCTCCTACTGCATCTGGCCAAAGTAGCTTCTGGAGGCCTTGGGAGTCAGAAATTATTAATATCAAGGAGGGGAAAATGAAGCTTCAATTGGTTCTCAGAGCTGGATGCCATCTCCCCGTGAAGGTGTTCCCTCTTGAGACAAGGGTCTCTTGAGGGGATTTAGAGTGACCACGAACACCAGTGACAATTATATTCATTGCGCCTCTCTAAGTAGAACTGCCACCATGAGCACCCCAGGGTTTATCAGCCACAAACTTCCTGGATCATAGCATCTCCAACCAAGCTCAGATATCCTGATGGCTGACTGGAGACAGGCAGAATACCTCCCCATCATGGGAAGAGAGTGAGTGATGGAGCCCAGGAGAAGTGAGGAGACCTGGGCTTCCTAGGGACTAAGGAGTAGGCACTGGGTGGGTCTTCGGAACTCCCCAGATGAATTCTCTCCAACTTTGAAAATATCCAGAAGTTGCTGAAAGGAATTTCTCCCCATACTTTAAGGATTATGTGTACTGAAGCTTACTGCATCCTGAGGAACAGGACGTGAACTTCTCATAGTAAAGACTTGATGTCAGAGCTTTGAAAGGTCCAAAGAAGTTTGTTCCCATTAGCTAACATGCCAAGGCTGGCAGATGCTATCAGAATGAGCTGACACACTGCACAGAGACAATGGAATATTGCATTCAGGAACCAATGTCCGGGCTGGAGAGATGGCTCAGCAGTTAAGAGCACTGACTGCTCTTCCAAAGGTTCTGAGTTCAAATCCCAGCAACCACATGGTGGCTCACAACCATCTGTACAGCTACAGTGTACTCATATACATAAAATAAATTTAAAAAAAATTAAAAAGGAACCATTGTCCAATTCTCTGCTTTCTGCTGTGAAACCTTGTGTCCCTGGGCTTCATTATCCAAGTCTCTAAAACTAGAAGATCCAGTGAGATGTGTTATGAGACAGCCCCTGCACAGCTACTGTGTTTCTCACAAGTCAGGAGTTTTGGTTTTTGCAGTGCTGAGGGCTCAACCTAGGGCTCTACACATGCTAGGCAAGCCCTCTACCACTGAGCTGCAAGCCCAGCCCAGTTCTAACCATATGTGGATCCCAATTAATGTTTCTAAAGCTCATACGTACATGTTCAGAACCTACTTAAGGAAGAAAATAATGACCACTGTCTGTAGTTTGCTAAGGCTATCTCTATAAAATACCAGACTGAGTGGTTTAAACAAAAGAATTTTTTTTTTCTCACAGTGCTGGATGGGGGAAGTCAATCAGGTCTTCCTTTGTGGCCGTTTCTCACAAGATCGTCTCGTGTGTGTCTGTGACCAGATCTCTTCTTATATAGTACCAGTCATTAGCGCCCACACACATGATCTCATTTAATTATATTTTTAAAAACCTGATGTCCAAACCCATTCATGTTCCAGGGTTCTAATGATTAAGATTTTGCCCCTCTCTTTTTCCTTCTGTCCAGTGCTGGACTCCTTCTCTTGGTGGGATGAGAGGAGGGTAGAGAGTCCAGAATAAATGAGAGTAATGGAAAATTTTACAAGTCAGGTCCAACCACACACATATGAGCCTTTGTTTCTGAGCTCCTCTTAGTCGCTCAGATTCATCATGGATTGACTGTATCCCACCCTCAAGTTTATATGCTGACGTTCCAACCCCCAATGTGGTAGTATTAAAAGAGGAAGTCCCTGAGAGCATTGTAGGTGGCACTATCACAACTGAAATGCAGTGTCCTTAAAGGTGAGGGGAATGTAGGGACTGTAGCTCAGTGGTAGTGTGCTTGCCTAACATGAGTGAGACTCTGGGTTTAATCTCTAGCACAACACATTTTTTTCTTTTCTTTTTCTTTTATTAAAAATGGATTCTTGTTCATTATATCCAGATTACAGTCCTCCCTCCCACTCCTCCAAATTCCTCCCCGCCTTACTCCCCTCTGGATCCATTCCCTTTCTGTCTCTCATTTAAAAACAACAGGCTTCTAAGAAATAACAACCAAATATGACAAAATAAAATAAAATGAGAGGAAGCAAAAACTTTCATATTGAAGTTGGACATGGCAACCCAACAGTAGGAAAAAAGTCCCAAAAGAGTCAGAGACCCTCTCAATTCTCAAAATCAGGACTCCCATATAAAAATTCTAAGCTAATATCTACATTATATACACAGAGGACTAGATGTAGACCCATTAGGCCCTGTGATTGCTGCTTCAATCTCTATGAGCATATATGTGCCCTGCTTCGTCGTTTCAGATTTTCTGGTATCCTCCGTCTCCTTCGGCTCTTACAATTTCTGCCTCCTCTTCTGCAGGCTTCCCTGAGCTCTGAGGGGAGGTATTTGATAGAGACCTCCAATTTAGACTCTCCATGTAATGTCTGGCTGTGGGTCTCTTCGTCTGTTGCCAGAGGAGGCCTCACTGATGATGACTGGATAAGGCACTGATCTATAAGTATAGCAGAATATCATTAGGGTCATCCTATTGATTTTTTTTTTTTTTAGGACAATCGTGTTTGGTTTTTCCCTAGGTCTCTGGTCTATCCAGTCTCTGGTTCTCAGTTATCCAAGCAGTGTCAGGGATGCAGTGTCAAGGATGCAGTGTCAGGGATGCAGTGTCAGGGATGCAGTGTCAAGGATGCAGTGTCAGGGATGCAGTGTCAGGGATGCAGTGTCAAGGATGCAGTGTCAGGGATGCAGTGTTAGGGATGCAGTGTCAGGGATGCAGTGTCAAGGATGCAGTGTCAGGGATGCAGTGTCAGGGATGCAGTGTTATGGATGCAGTGTCAGGGATGCAGTGTCAGGGATGGGTTCTTTCCATTGGAGTGTACTTTAAGTCAAATCAGACATTGTTTGGCTAACTCCTACAAGTTCTGGACCACTCTTTCCCTGGCATATTTTACAGGCAGGATAGATTGTAGGTGGAATCTATCCTGTGGCTGAGTTGACGTTTCTGTTTTGCTAGCCTGTAGATTACCTCCCCACACCAAAGAGACTTGAACATAGGGGTAAGGGCTCCATTGAAACACCAGTTTGATTTCTCTGTGTTCAATGAGTCACGTGGATATTGTTTTCGGCCATGAGACCCCAATGTCAGTTTTCAGAGAGCAACCTTTTGTCTTAGCATCAGCCTGGTTTGTTTCCAGGTTTTCGTGAGACCAACAACTCAACTGACTGCAAGCCAGTTTCTCCAGTGAAATCCTTGCCTGGCCACTAGAGATGCCAGCTGAGACTCCATAGCCACCATTCCTAGGAGTCCCATTAGAATCACCTTCACAGATTCCAGGGAGTGCCTACTGCATGATGTTTCCACACCCTTCCAAAATGTCCCCCAGTTCCAGCAGTCTCTCCCAACACTCACTCCATCCCATCCCCCTCCCAACCCTGTTCCTCCCTATCTAGTCCCAACCTGCCCCAAGTCCACCCATAAAATCTCTTCTACTTCCCCTTCCAAGGGAGATCCATGCCACCACCACCCAGACTCCTCCTCTTTACCTAACCTCTCTGGGTCTACAGATGTAGCTTATATATCATCTACTTAATAGCTAGCATCCACTTATAATTGAATACATACCATATTTGCCTTTCTGGGTCTGGGTTACCTCACTCAGAAATTTTTTTAAAGGGAGATAGTTAATCCCAATGCTCAGGGGGCTGAAACTAAAAAGGACTGCCTCAAAATAATACCTGAACTACAAAGTAAATCTCTCTCTCTCTCTCTCTCTCTCTCTCTCTCTCTCTCTCTCTCTGTGTGTGTGTGTGTGTGTGTGTGTGTGTGTGTGTGTGTGTGTGTGCACAAGTGTATGCATGTGTCTTATTGTGCTTTTTTTGTTTTTGTTTTTGTTTTTTTCTTTGTGACAGGGTTTCACTGTTATAGTCTTGGCTACCCAGAAACCCTTCTGTTGACCAGGCTGGTCTCAAACTCACAGAGGTCCACTGCCTGTACCTCCTGAGTGCTGAGGATGGTTGTGAAGGGTCTTCCCTTCTCCACCTTCCCCGGGGCTGGCTGAGATTTTCATTAAGCTCCATCAGCTAGTTCCTTCCAAAGGTGTGGATCTCCAACCCACTCACAGACCTGTGCGCTGATCTCCATCCCAGAGCCTGCTTTCAGGAACCCTTAAGATGCAGATTGCTGGGAACACACATTTGGACATTCTTAACACCCCATAGTATGGGTCCCAGAATTGCTACTTACTATTACTGTGACCTAGACAGAAACTGTTCAGTTCCTCGTCAGCTTCATCTGCAGTAAGACCTAACTCATTGTGCTGTGGGAGATGAAGGAAATACCACCTGAAACATAGCATAGTACCTAGCACATTCATTAATATAAGTGCTCAGTGAAAGTCTGCTTATGGGCTGGTGAGATGGCTTAGCAGGTAAGAGCTCTGACTGCTCTTCCGAAGGTCCTGAGTTCAAATCCCAGCAACCACGTGGTGGCTCACAGCCACCCGTAATGAGATCTGATGCCCTCTTCTGGTGTGTCTGAAGACAGCTGCAGTGTGCTTACACATAATAATAAATAAATCTTTTTTTAAAAAAAGTCTGTTTACATGATCAACTGTTATACATGGCCCAAAGATTATGGAAAGACCCTAGAATACAATGAGGCCTTTAAATAGACTCACTGGCTCCAAGAGAGGCAAATAGGTATCTATAAAGGCATGTAGGCAAGCCCTCTACACAAATGGGAATAGGCTGACGTATATATAATGGAGATATGTGGTAGGTCTTTGTAGTTGGTTAAGTTTCAAGAGGAAATCTAGGCACTAGGTTCTTCTCCAGCCCTCACGGACATTCCAGGCACCAACAAGAAACTTGAATTTAATCCACAATTACAGGAAATAGCACATTTTCCCAATGGCATGATGATGTTGTCCTAGAGGGATGCAAGTCTGCTGCTGTCTGGGCTATTCTCCCTGGAATACTGGGGACCCAAGCATGGACACAGGAAGAGGCATGATGAGGACATTTAACTCGGTTCAGTCTCACCTCTTAGTCTTAGAAGCTGTAACCACAAGATTACTTTTGTCTTTAAACATCAAGAAACACAGAAAGGATGGTCCCTTGTTAAATGTGTTGACCTTTGCCAGCACCCGGCTCATATGTGGGTATGTAAAGGGCCAAGGGTTGCCTTCGAGGATTTGGCCCCACTCTGGAGAGGAACAATATATCAGAGAGTTACATCCATACAACAAAATGATACCTGTTTGAAACCAAGCTGATACACATTCTTACAGCCACAAAACCTAAAAGAACATAAATTAGAAAAATTCAGAAGTGAGGAGACAGAACCTAGAAAAAAAACTGTAAAGAAGAAAATACTTCAGAAATGAGAACTAAGAGAGGAAAAAGTTTAAATACCTTTCTTAGAAGAAATAAAAGGTAAAAAATCAGGGTGGGAGACAAGCAAAAAAAGAAATGTAGCAAGAGTTCAAAAGATTTGATAGAAACGGACAAATAGTGAAGTTAAAGAAGACAGGGTACTGTAATAATGGAATCCCTCAAGAAAGCGAGGGCTGGGGATGTGGCTCAGTGCGAGTGTTTGCCTGGCCAAGGCAAGAACTTTGGTGTCTGCTTTAGCACTACAAAGACAAACCAAAGCAATGAAACAGAATAGTAGCAATTCAAGAAAATTCCCCTGCCTTAAGACCTGTGCAAAGAAGAAGAGGAGGAGGAAGAGGAGGAGGAAGAAGAGGAGGAAGAGGAGGAGGAGGAGGGAGAAAAGGAGGAGAAAGAGGAGGAGGAGGAAGAAGAGGAGGAGGAAGAGGAGAAAGAGGAAGAGGAGGAGAAAAAAAAGAATGGAGGTCAGATAGGATGAGAGATTTTTGGGAGGAAAGGAGTTAGGCAAGTAGGAGAGTTATGAACAAGATCACATCACATGCTGTACATGTATGATGAAATAGTTAAAAAAAATTCCTGAAATTAAAAAGAGAAGAAATATCTGAAACTTCCATACTGAAAACAGAGATGTATATCTAAGACAATTGATCCACAATGGCCAAGAGATAAATGCTGACACATTCCTGTAGTACCAGCAATTGGGAGGTAGAAGCAAAAGAATCAGTAGTTCAAAGTCACCAATCACTATATAGTGAGTTTGAGGCTAGCCTATGCTACATGAGACCTGGTCTGAAAAAACAAAAATAGTCTTCCTTTTCAAATGGATAAGAATAGATTATAGTAGCTTGAGACATCTGTTTGGATTTTTGTTTAGTCAATTAGATGGGTGGATGGGTGAGTGGTTTTTGTTTTGTTAGTTTGGTTTAGTTGTTTCATTTTTTAGAAAATCTCACACATAGTCCAGGTTGGCCTTGCACTTACAACAATTCTCCTGCCTCAACTTCCCAATCACTGGGGTTATAAGCACGAGCCACCACAACTGCATTTAGAAACTCTGAAGATCAAAAAAGAGAACACAATAAATCAGGAGAGTGATTGCTTACAAGGAAAGAAAAGGCATTGTACTATGCTCGGTGTGTAACATATACTGATCTGAAACTGTCCTTACGTAACATGGTACCAGGTACAATAAATACATCCAATGAAACTCTTTTTTAAAAGGCACTGGACTGGGACAGAGCATGTAGCCAGTTTTGAAGGTGAGCGACAGTCAGTCCCTCAGTTTGAGTTCTCTTCTTAGGACAATCCAGTAACTTACATGCGTGGAGTTTTATATCTGTTTCTTTTTTTTTTTCAATTCAAAGATGGTAAGGTATGCTAAAGTATGTATGACACTTTGGAGCACTTCGCATGGAGTAGATGAGAACAGAAACTGATAAGACTTTTTGTCAGTCAATTTAACCATATCTGTCTACAGTTCAAGTTATACCAGGTCCATATATCACACAGATTAGAGAGCAGATAAAATAAGAAATATGATGAAGGTTGGATAAGTATGATGATGGTTGGGTAAAAACATGGTATTTAAAAGGATTTTTTTCAAGGGCTAGCAATTCTTGCTTAGCATATGCAAGGCCCAAGCTTCAATCTCCAGCACTTCAAAAATAAATAGATAAAGTCAGGCTGGCAAAGCATTTAGCAAAGGTCAGGGGACGATATTATGCAAAGCCCTTCACATCTCAGTGAGCTCCTTACACGTAAGAGATAATTATCACCATATCAGATATAGTGATGGAGACTCGGAAATATACCCAGCATCACCCAGCCAAACAGACAAAAGATCCCCTCACTTACAAAATTAATATTCCAGAGAAAAGATAATAAGAAACTAGCAACTACCTGCCATCCATTAGACAGCAAAAAGAATGAAGCTCGGTATTTTTGTTGAACAAAATGGACTGTTCTTGGTAACATATAAAAGCAAGAAACCTGGGGGCTGTGCATGAGAAGTTATCTTTTGTATTGGGTTCAATAGTGCAAAACCTCATTAATATCTTTTCAATGGTATTGTATACACTATAATACCTTTTATAAAATTAAATCATTCTTCAGTTTTCAAATGCATAAACATATGACTGGTTTTACTTCAAGTTGAAGGGATTCAAAGTTAATTCTGCTCAATAGACAACTAAGTTAACTCCCAATTGGCGGCTGGGAACAGCTTGAATGGAGCCCACCAAGCTAACAATGGCTGAGTGGCTGTCCTGAGCCTTGCTGGCAGGTCTGTTCACATCCTGCCCTCACAGCAACAGGTAGAGAGTTCCTATAGACTAAGTCCAGGCAGAATTCTCACAAAGGGAGCTGCAGCTAAAAGGAGAACAAACTCACAAAGTCAGGCAGGCAGGTTCCCAAGGGAAATATCATTCATTTCAGAGACCACAGAGAGAGAGAGAGAGAGAGAGAGAGGGAAAGGATCACTGGGCTCAGAGGCCACCTGGGGTCCTGACTGCCATTTGCTGGCTTTGTGACCTCAGATCAAGTCATTTAACATTTCTGAAACCGTACCTCCCAGGGGTATAAAAGGGTTAATAGCATCCACTCCCTCCCATTCCCAAGGCTGCAATAAGTATTGGAGGAGCAAATAATAATAGCTGACAGCCACCAAAGGCTTGCGATGTGCCACTCAGTGGGCTGTGTGCTTTATGCAGTGCCTGTTGTTCTCCCATTCTCCAGGGAGAGAAAATGGGCTTGCAGAGATTAAGTGATTTTTTTTTCCCAAGTTAAGGCTGATATGAAACCCAAATCAACTGTCTCCAGATTCCATGTCCTCAGCGCTGGTGTGCCTCCTATAGCTCACCTGTAGAATCACCCTATGTACTAAAACTTACACGGGCAATGGATACCAACCGATACCTAGAGGACAATTCTCCCATATGCAAAGCAAATGGGATGCTTTAAGAACACCTCCAAAGACTGAGAGATGTAGGGGGACCCAAGGATATAAGTCTATATTACTCAGGATTCCCTAAAAGACCAAAACTGACAGAATGTGTGTGTGGGTGTGTGTGTGTGTGTGTGTGTGTGTGTGTGTGTGTGTGCATGTGTTTATAGAAAAAGTGTTTATGTGCCTCATAGTCTAACAATGGATATCTCATTCTAGAGAGGGCATTCTGGTAGCTGCTCAGTCTGCAAGGCTAGATACCTCAATGGTCCCACTCTAGTGCTGAAGGCATGGAGGATTCCTGGAGGCTGCTGGTCTTCAGTGAATGTTGGAAGTGGATGGAGAAGCTGCTTCTAATATCAGTGAAAGAATTCTACAACAGGAGAAATGACCTTGTCAGCAAGAGTTAAGGCAAGCATGCAAAAGCAGTTTCTCCCACGTCTTTTTATCTAGGCTGCCAAGAGAAGAGGCCACTCACATTTAGGGTGGGTCTTCCTGCTTCAAATAACCCAATAGAGTAAATCCCCCAATGCCCAAGATGACCCCCACCTGCTGTCACACAGTATGGGTGGGGCAGAAGACACCCAGAGAGCTGGCTGCCACTCAGATGAGCAAGTGAGTGGTAGAGAGAGAATCAGAACGGTGTGTGCACAATGAAGGGAGGTGGAACTGGAGACACGAGGGTAGTGAGGAACAGCCTGATGTGAGTAGCCTGTGCTACCACCTGACGCCATGATTCATGGCCAGGTGTGTGGTCCTGCAGCAGTGGGGGCCCTTGTCAACATCTGTGGCCCATGTTACCACCAAAGGCCAAGCAGATGCCCCTAGTCTGAGCTGCCACCTGGAGCCATGTTGATGTCCAAAGGCTGTGCAAAGTTAACCTCACCCCTAACTTGGGCAGCATGGGAGAGTGACAGGGGCTGTGAGAGTGGAAGAACTGGCACTGGTGGCACTGCCACTGGAGAGCTCATGGGCTGAGTAACTTAGCTGCCACGCAGACCTAGATCCAGGGCTTTGAGTTGGCCCAC
>JADRCC010578918.1:300-10695 GCA_019843855.1 Hylomyscus alleni
ACTTATTCTTTACTAGCATTCCATTTTAGAGACATTGCTATTCCTGCATCCTCACTTGCCTCTCAGTTTTAGCGATTTCCTAAAAGGAAAGCATTGTCTTGACATAGCACTCACTGCCCTCAAGGATATCATTCCTGTTTCCAATCTTTACCAGCAAAGAACACCTTTCAAAACTGCACCCAAAGGGGAAGAAATAGTAGATGACATTATTTTTAAAGTCCTTGATAGACATAAACGCAGCTGTTAAACCCTCCATTTCACGGAACTTCAGGAATAAGAAAACGTTGCTGTACGGGGCTGTAAGGGTTAGGTTTAATAGAGTTTTAACATTGACACACTGGGAGGAGTGTCTTCAAAAGTGAGCAAGAACCAACTCCTCAATCAACTCTATTCATCCTTGATTTTGCAAGACACAAATTACTGTGACCTCAATTACTACAGAAGAAACGTGTCGCCTTTTAGCTCCTCGTTTCCTAAGGGGAGGAAAGAGGTTTTGCTTGATATAAGTGAGTAAATCAGACAAAGTATCATGTTAAGTGCTTCACTGTTTTATATTTTTTGAATTATTCTTTGAAACTGGTTTAAGTTAGTTAAAGGGAGAATTGAATTATAGTTATACGTTTTACTTGAACTAGATGAATTTTACATTTTAAAAACACATCAAAGTTAATTTCTTGGTCTTATAATTTAGCAGTATTATTCCAGACTGATCAGCTTTTGAAGTTTTAGAGAAGGCCACAACCAAGATAAGAACCCTATCTACAAGCTCATCATTCTTAACTAGGGTTCCAAATGACTGTGTCTGACCATCTACTTTGTAAGTGACAAAGAGAGTTCTGATTACTTCTGTGGCCTCAAGAGGTTACTAGGAGAACACTTAGCCATCAAACTTCTAAAAGGATCGAATTCTTTCTCTGTGCACGTTTCTTAGTTCAAGTTGAACTCTCCCAGAACACCGAATTCTGTCCCATGGAGAGAGAGGAAACCTTGTGGCTTCTACTTATTTATATGACATGAAATTTACTCACATATCCTCTTGTGTCTGTCATTTAACCAATGGCTAAACATAAAGCTTAGCAGCAGTGCATGTATTGAAAAGAAATCCAGATGTATTTCTGGAAGGAATAGAATATCCATTTTACTTAGTTTCTAAGGTACTTTTCATAAGAAGTATATCTATTCAGGAAAATGCCTCTCAGAAAGTGGCCTTCACTCTAGTTTTCTAATCAGTCAATCTCTGTGCTCAGCTGCAGATGTGTAAAATGGCAGATGATGCAGATGGAGCCATAGCAGTTGATTAGCTCATGGAGGTGAATCACAAAATATGTAGAAGTGGGTTATAAACATCAAATATTTATAGCAAATGTGGTCTTTTAACCTGTTAAGATCAAAGTGCCCTTGGTTAATGTTAGTCAAGTTAATGTTATCATTTAGTGCTAGCCAAGCTTAGTAGAGAAATTGGCAGTCAAAGATCTATAGTATTTTGTGCCTGGTACTACCAATTAGATGCAGGCTTAAACAGAGAAAAAGACCCGGAACTGACTGCCTCTTAATGAAGGGGGATGGATACTCTAAAAACGCCCTGGGATTATATACATCTCGCACTGTTTCTTGAGAGAATGAGCCTGATATCCTCTATCCAGGCAGGTGTTTCTGCATTTGTCACTGTCTACAGACAGTGCATGTTCAAGGCCAGTGTTGGAGGTAGCTCTTTATCTACACTAACATGTCTCAGGTCTTATTTCTCCCTGACTTTTTTTCCTAGAAGATGGATGGAGTTTCAGTATTGTTTGAATCCCAGATAAAGTACATAACTTTCACATTCAATATGTATATACTGAACGTATTCTGAAGTGGGTACTGAGTGACCCTTCAGAAAAGTAGACCCTAAGAAAGAAACTTTGACAATTTACCTAATTCGGAAGTGAGAGTTCAAGACAACGTTCAGTCTGATAAGCAACCCCACATCTCCATGTATTTCTCCTATACTTCTGAACATTCCTTCTTCTAACTTTCTGCTTTAGTCTAGGAAGGAGCTATGTTTGAATTTTATGTAAAGGAGGAATGATTTAAGATTTCGAGGGGTTGATCTGAAGAAAATCCACAGTGGATCCTGAGTGAACAAAGTGTGTGGCTCACACTGTTTGACATTTAAGCTTTCCTTTGTCTACTCATTGTTCTCTTCTACACTAAGGTTTCTATATTGTAAAGCTTTGAAGATGTGTTGGACAGAGTTTATTAGTCTGGATAGATAGGTCAAATTGTAGAAGCTCTGTGATCTCAATGCAGAAGCACAGCAAAGGCATGATTCTTGCTTGTAGAATACCCACTGAGCTTTCAAGCGAGAACTACTGTCCTTGAGGAATCTGTCCATTGTACTGCCACTCATTATACCAGATTAACACTGTGTCATATTATTTAGCTATACCATGAGAAAGATGTGGCATCCTGTTCACCAGAGCAAACTGTGAGAATAAGGAGAAACAAGCATAGTCTTTCCAGAGAGCATCTCTGTCCTCTCCATTGAGCATTACCACCCAGAGCAAAGGGGAAGGGATATTTACTATTCCTGTGTTCCTGGAATCAGGACTTTATAATCCCAAAGAAAGAAGTTTACACATTTTAGAAAAATTCTAGCTTTCATGTTTTAATTTTCACCCCCTCATAATCTCCAGGTGTTCTGTGTCCACAAAGGAATAGATTAGAGAGCCAGTATTTCCTTTTCTTTGTGCAGAACAGAGGGGCACAGTGGCTGGTCCTTCCAGGTCATGATTTATTGGTTCCTCTGAACCACTGCAATGCTGTATTCTTCCAGGACACTCAGCAACACAGCAGGCCTTTTTAAGAATCTCAACTGGCTCCCAGGCTGAATACAAGAGAAGGAAAAAGCATCAGTTGAAATGGAAATCTGCTCACACCAAAAATAGACCTCTCATGAGGGTTGTCTTGAAAAAGAACTCAGGGCTAAGTAGTTCTGGGTGACATATGTTGAATCATTTAAATTTTGTTTCCCTCTACAGTTTAGTCAGGAAATAAATGAATTTAAAACAGTGAAAGAAAAAAGAAAAGAAAATATTTTAACATTCAAAACCATCTCAGCAATTTCTCTTGAACTAGGGTAACCAAAGCATTGGTCAGCCCAAGTTGCTTTCCATCTCCCCTTTATAGTTCTGACACGTAATTCCACGAAACCCTGTCAAATGACAGTGCTATAACACTATTTTTGTCCCCACCTCTCCATGTCATTTGGTTCTCCTGCTTGGAAATGTGTATCTAACCTTCTCACTCTGCTCCACTCTTCGTATCACTAGGATATTCAAGGTCCCCTTTCCAGGCTGTCAGCTTCCCAAGCCTTTCTCTGTACTTGCTCCAGTGTATGCAGTTTACACTTTGTGAACCACAGCTCTTTTCTCTGGGATCTTCTCTAAGTGGATACTGGCTTAATCATACACTGGTAAGTTCAATATATGTATGTATGGTAGGCTGGATTTTCAGAAAGGTCAATTGGTCCTTGACCCAACATTTTGCTTTTGGACTGTGGAGCAAAAACATGAAGCTATAGTTTAGGTCCACTTTATTGGTTGTTTGGATTAACGTGACTTTCTGACACGTGTAGCTAATGTTCCCTGGCCTTCTCTGATGATGCCATTTCATCTATCTACTTAGAAATGGATCCTAAGGTTGAGTCTCCATGGATCACAAAGTTAAGCCACATGGTGTGCTGTTTTGTTCCCAGTTTGAGCTGAAACCCCAATACATTCATACCTCAGAGATACTGGGAATTCTATGAGGATTCCCATTCCTAATCCTTTACTCCTTCCTCCACGAATTTTCCACACTTCTTTGACAAGTTGCTTTCTTAAATAGAAGAATATTGATCCTAATCCTAACCACTGTATTCTTAAGACAAGACTTGACTAGAGAGACATTAGCAAGCACATTATGGAAGGAATGTGTAGCCATGTTCGGTAGCTGGCTCTCTACAATTCGCCTTAAGAGGAACTTTCTTTTTGTATTTGTATAATTTCACAATGATGGAAACTGCATAGAGACTGAAATCTGACCAGAAGCTAAGAATCTTTATTTTGCCCACTCACACCAGGAAATCCACTCAAAATTAGCCAAAGGTGTTCTCACTCTACTCCAATTTGAATAAAGTATGGAAATAAATGTTTCTATAGATCAAATTTTTATTTTTAGAAGGAGGAGGCATTAAAAATTAATACAATGGGAGACAAAATTGTAAGTAAAGTAAACCGTGGACATCTCAAAGACACATGGGGACTAAAGGCATCTTTGCTGATCTTGAGGAACAAATAAGCACAACCCCAGAACCGAGCAATATCCTTCCCAACATGATACTGAGAATGATCATACAACCCCCTGTAACCTGCTGGGTACACAGCTATGATATCATCATAGAACTCCCTCTAGGCTATTTGGTGCACAGCTATCCCGTGACATCTTCAGAGGCTATTGGGTGTATGGCTACTCTATGGACATTGACAGTACTTTGATCTATAGACACTCTTCTGCTTTCAAAATTGCAATAGCACTGTTCTCCAGCTGCCATGATTTCAACCCAGCTTAAGAATGAATAGTATAGCGTGACAGGTAAGAAAATGTGCCCTGGGACCTAAAACTAGGTTTTATGTTCAGCTTTGCCATTATACTGACTTCAGTATTTAAGCTCTCCAGGTCTCAGTTTCTTATCTGAATAGGATCAGTTGTAAATTATACTTCATAAAATCATTCGAGATTAAATGTTTTAAGCTGCACAGCATACTTAGGACAGCATCAGGAATTTAGTATGTTCTCAGCAAGCATTAGCTGTTTTTATTATTATCATCATTATTTAATGAAAATTGAGGGCATGTAAGTCCACAGTACACTGCTGGGTACCCTGAAGAGAATTTTGATGAATATAAGACTTGGTTGCTATCCCAAATGAATATATAACATAATGATGTGATAATTCTGTCTTAAATTTTTGTTGAGTTCATTTACTCATTCAAATAGTCAAAGAGATTAATAATTATTTTCAACAGACAAACTAATTGATATGAGAGAAAACCAGATATTAAAAATGGGAACTGTGAACTCAACAAAGAATGAATCTCTAGTCTATAGAAATTTCTAAGTATAAGGAAATTTCATCTGAATGAAAGGAGAAACATAGCATTTTGTTTGTGTTTTGTTTTGAGACAGTGTCTTCATAAGCCTTTGCTTGGCCTTGAATTCAATGTGCAGCAGTCCAGTCTTAAGTTCCTTAACCTCCGAGCTGCTGAGATGACAGGCATGAATAACCATTCCCAGCTAAGATAAGTTTACTTCTTTTCCAGTTTGAACACCTTTGTTTACTTTTCTTGCCTAAAACTTCTGACTAGCAATTTCAGTATTATGTTAAACAGAAGAAATCAGAGTAGACATTTTTCCTACTTCTTGATGTAATTTCAGAATTCATTATTACATTTATTATGTTAAAATACTTTCCTACTGTTCCTACTTTGTTGAACATTTTCATCGTGAAATAGCAATGAATTTCCTCAAAATTATTTTAACTCATTGAAAACATTAGATTGAACTATGAACATGTTAGCTGATTTTGTTATGGTAAAATAACCTTGTAGAACTTGGACATGGTGTGTACTCTCTTAAGTGTGTTGCTGGGTTTGTTTGCTCTCTTTGATGACTTTTGTCAATAGAAATTGGGTTTAGTAGTTTTCTTTATTTGAATTTTTTCTGGCTTTTATGTAAGGTTAATTCTGACTTTATAAAGTAAAGTGGAAAGTATTATTGCCTAGTCATTTTTTAAAAATGAATAGCTAAAGAAGAATTGACACTAATTATTCTTTAAATACTTGCTGAAGTAAAGGTCACATCTAATCCTGGGCTTTTCTTTGTTTGAAATAATTACTTTTTATATAGAAACATATAGGGAAGCTGCTAATGAATTGAACAATGAACGTTAATATATTTATTATATTGTTCATTTATTGTTTGGCAATCATACTTCCATGTATATGTACAAATAAATACAGACATCTAAATACATTTAGTTTTTGTAAATTACTAGAGTATAGGTCACATAAATAATTGCTATGATTGTTATGTACTTGTAGAATCTAAGGTTGGATGTATTTTCTAAGCATAAAGATTCTATCTAACTATAATCAATCAATTTAATAAACAATTTAGTTTACAAACCATGATCCTATCTCGTCTAAAATTATATATTTCCTCTAGTTACCCCTCTCTTTAACTTCTTATAATCTGAGACTGTTACTCAACCTTTTAGTCGTACTATTGCATTTTCAGATAATCAACCTGGTTTTACCTTAAGAAAATTTGAGGACTTTTTTATGATTATATCAAAGTTACATGATCTTACAGAGTAGTACATGCAGTGTCCTTGTTACAGTAATAAGTACAGAAAGTACATTTTCCTTCATTAATACTGACAGTTTTGGTCACCTGATTAATGTAGTATATAATTATTTCTCACCGAAGTGTTATCCAGTTATTCAATTTATCTATATAGAAATAGGCAGATACCTCTGCAATAAATACAAAAGTGTGTCAAAAATGCATGGTCATTCAACATTTCTTATCGTTAAATTTGTCAACCTAGGATGCCTCTTATAGGAGCAGATGTTTGCTATAATGGTTTAAAAGTAATGATATCTAGATAGCAATCAGCATTCTATTTCGGAAAAGGCCCACCTTCTCCCTTGTATTTTAACTGATTTTTCTAGCTATTTCTAGTACTAACTCAGGGATTACCCTGATTAAATAATTTGTTACTTAAATGACATTATAGTTGACCAGCAACAATTCGTTAAGACTAGTGTCCATGTCCCTGTGCCAGTATTACATTGTACATGTCTTAAACTATCTTTGATTTTATAGTTTTTTTATCAGCCACCCTACGCAGATTATTTTCTGTAGCTTTACGAAAAAATCTTGTGAGTTTATAGAGTGATCAACTTTAGAATTGTTTCCTTAATCAAGCCTTTTTTTATACGTAGATATGTAAGCATACAGCACTTTACAGAAATTTGCTGATTAGTTATGTGTATCTGATCTTAAAATTCTTCTCTGCAGAAATGGTATTGGCAGATGTCTTAAATTCCTATTGCTGTGAAGAGACACCATGACCATAGCAACTCTTATAAAGGAAAAAATGAGGCTTGCTTATAGACCCAGAAGCTTAGTCCATTATCATTATGATGGGAAGCATGGCTGCACACAGGCAGACATGATGCTGGAAAAGTAGTATAGATTTCTGCATCTGGTTTGGCAGGCAGCAGGAAGAGAAAGTAATATGGGGCCTGGCTTGAGCTTCTGAAACCTCATGTCCATCTCAATGACTTCCTCCAGTAAACTAAACCTATTTCAACAAGTTCACACCTCCAATAATGCCACTCCCTCTGAATCTATGTGGGGCACTTTCATCTAACCCATCATAGTGGACTTTAAAGTCAAATCCTGACCGTAGTCATATTATGTATTCACTAAGCTTGGGGCTCAAGTGTTTTCTAACTTTTAAGATCAGTTGATGCCTATGCTCAACATGTTACCATCAACAGACTATGACTTACACTTCTGAGAAGAGCATATTCTGACCAAGATTCTTTGTGATGAGGAGCAAAACTGGGGCTAGAAATGAAAGAGAGCCATAGATCTTGTGTATTCTTAGCAAGCTTTCTGACTGTTCCATTATCTTGGTCCAAGATGTTCCTATTAAAGATGTGTGTTAGACATGTTCTTTTCTAGATTATTCCCAGGGGAGAAAGGAAGAGGAATATATATATATATATATATATATCGCTAAAACATCTCCCTTTTTAAACAGTCAAAGATAATGTTATCTTAACAAACAAATGTATATGTCACAGGCATTGTTGATGTCTTGTCTACATCTTTAGTAGCAAGCAACATACTCAAAAACAGTGCTAGGAGTGTCTGTCTTCTCTAGAGTGTTTCCCTTAGACAGTGGGAACATTTATTCCCTAGAGGCAAGGATCATCTTGGCTCAAAGGAAACCTGAATCAAGAGCCAAAAAACATTTTAAATTGGGCACTTACCTCAAATTAAACCTTAAAGATCTTGCTCAGCAAATCTTGGTGGTGGGGTGGGGTGGGAGGGGTGTGGGTGGAGGATGGGGACCTGAGGCATTACTGCCCTGTGCAGGAACTCAAGGTCTTGCTTAGCTGGTTCCCTGAACCTATCAGTTTGTTTTCTCCATTGAGATTTCTCTTAATTGTCTTCTGGAAAAAAAAAAAAGAAAGAAAGAAAGAAACCATGAGTTGTGGGTCACTCACACACATTGTGTGTCATGTCCATCTAGAAACTCACAATATCCCAGGCTTGCTGATTCAAAGTCTGAAAACAAAGTTTATTATCTTTGTCACCTGCTTCAAACAGAATGACAGCATATCCCTGAAAATATAATTACTTTTTCGTCAGCCTTTACAGCTCCAATCAAGGGTAAGTATCATGACTTTTTCTTTGCCTTCTCTTCTCCATTCATCATCATAGACACTATGCAGGCCCTCTTGGACTCAGATAGGATTTCTATATCATCTCTGTCTCTCTCGCAGTTACTTTGTTAGTTCCCTAGTGGTTCTCCGGAATGAGAAAAAAAGCCAGTCACGCATTGTCCATTTCCACAGCTCTTGCTTTTGAACTTGCTTTCTGTCCATTTGGGCTCTCTCTCTGAGCATCTCAGCATCTGGGAATCTATGAAAATTCAGATCAAGTGTTGCACAAAGTCAAAGATTCCATAAACTAAAACCACTTTTTTTTTTCTCCCTATTCCCTGGAGTATTTATGTGTTCTTTATAATACGCCACAGCCCATGTGCTATTTGCCAGTTTATTACCAGGGAATGCATTTAACTTTGATATTGTAGCATCAGGTGCTCTAAGGGAGAGGCTGTATTTTATTCTTGTTTTCCCATTACTTCATCTTGTGCACTTCTGAAATGTGATGGTCAATCTACAGCTTGCACAGGCTGGCAGCATTCACAAAGCATATCTGCCAAGACCAATTTCTGTCTGAGAACACAACACACCCTCCTGTGTTTGCATGCCACACTTTAGTTCTTGACTTCGTCTTTGTGCCGTACTCTTGCCTTTCATGTCCCTTCCTTTTGTGGTTTAGTCACCGTTATCACTTGTGTGCTTAGATTTTGTGTCTGTTTCTAGTTTGACGCTGACTCAACTCTCTTTGATTTCCCCTGAAGTCTGAATGAGTGCTGCTTTTTTTAAAGCACATACCTACTGCAGGTTTTACAAATATGTGTGCTCTGTAGCCCCTGGGAATACTCAACCCAGTTTGCTTTCAACAACTATTCAATATAATTTCATTTCAAGAATCCTCTAAGAAAAGCAGAGAAGTGAGGACTTATCTAGTATTAACTCCCCTTTGAGGAGAAGTCAAAAAGCCTTGGGCCATCTCCTGAGTCTCTATGGTAAGCTTCCTGTTAGAATAAACACCACACACACACACACACACACACACACACACACACACACACACTCACACACTGGCACTGGGGTTGGGGAAAGGAAACACAACAGACATGGATGGCAGGGATAGTTCAGAATGATCATTCTATTTTTGCTCTCAGTGTTTACCATTAATCTTTTGTTTATAGTTATAAAAGGAGATGTCTATTCTACTAAAAGTTGGATCCATTAGGTACTCTAAAATATTCAATTTAGCAGGTGTGAATAAAACAGAGAATACATTTTATATCACATTTGAAAATTCCACATTAATCTCCCAAATGACCCTTAGTTTTAGAAATCCCTTCTCTCACCCTCCTTTCCTTCCTCTTCCCCATTTGTTATTACCATTCCAGTTTCCAGTTCATTTATTCATAATGATCTATAATATTTTTTCTTCCTAATGTGATCCACCCCTTACCTTCTGTGGATATTAACCGTTAATTAATAATATTTGATAAGCAGATTAAAATCCATAAAGCCAGCATTTTGACTTAACTCTAGTTATTCAAGAGAATTTTCTATTATTTTATACTAAAATTTTTCTGTAATATGTACAATGCCATAGGTTTTAGACGCATAGGCTACCGAGTACTTCCTACTGCAACTGAAAAACTTTTACTTCAATTTTAGTTTAATTTAGTTACATGTGTCAGATTCTTATAGTATAGGATAGTACAGATTCAGAGAGTAACAGAAACCAGGGAGCAAGTACTCAGAGTGCAAAATGTGTGTCACAAAAGGCTAATATAGAGAAGGCTCCACTATTTTGTGAGTGTGTTCACTTTTTCTTTTCCAGGACACCTCATCAGGAATGATGGTGTCCATCCCATTTCATAGACACTTGAATATTGAGATATGTCACTAATAAGTAACTGAGTAC
>JADRCC010578920.1:0-12050 GCA_019843855.1 Hylomyscus alleni
TGTGGGGCTTATGGTTCACCCTTAATCTGGAATAGGATTCATCCATTAAAAAGAATGAATGAACTATTAGGTAATAGAAATAAGTAGCAGAAATGTTTGTAATGAGAGCTCATATCAATAACTTCAGTGTGATGGTGTGAACAGGATGAGAATATGGAAGAATAAGGAGTTTGTTAAAGTGAGTTGCTTGGGTGACAGTGTGAGTGGGGGTGGGTCATAGAAGTGTGTGGAAAGGCCCAGGAGAAGAGGAGAAAGGCACTTGGTCTTAGGCTTATGATAGGCCTAAGACGGTTTAAAGTTGAAAGGCCATTGGAATCTTATGGGAGTAAAAAGGGCGTCATGCTTCCTCTACCCAGAGCAACACAAGTTTACAGCTATGTCTGGAAAGTGCCCTGGGAAGGCAGGGAGCAGCAAGTGGCCTGGTTCCAACCTCTTCAGCCTCCTGCCCAAGTACTCTGGCTTCTTCCACTCCCACCCCAACAGGTAACCAAGAGTTTGGGTGGGGACACAGACTTTTCTGGACTTAGGGGTCTAACACTAACTGAAATTCACCAGTGACTTTCCA
The DNA here is from genome assembly GCA_019843855.1 of Hylomyscus alleni. Taxonomy (NCBI): domain Eukaryota; kingdom Metazoa; phylum Chordata; class Mammalia; order Rodentia; family Muridae; genus Hylomyscus; species Hylomyscus alleni. The sequence continues at coordinate 566 of JADRCC010578920.1, forward strand.
AATTGAAAATGGTAGCACAGCTCACCCAGGTTACTGTGAAAATTAAATATGGTGGCAGACTTTAGAAAAATAATATCTAATATAATAAATAATAATATTAAGTGCCAAAGTTTTTCTTTTATAAATGCAATTAGTAGGTCATTCCTCTAACTTTTGTAATCTGATACTTATGGGCTTTAAGCTTAAACATTTGTGACTACTTCACAAGTAGCCTCAGTATGTGCTGTGTTACAATGTACACTCTGTATGTTCATACAACTCTAATTCAGAGCAGGGAGGTATAGGAGGATAGAGTTCAAGGTTATCCTTTGAGATAGAGTGAGTTCAAGTCTAGGATGGGATACAAGAGATTCTGACTCCATCAACAACAACAACAACAACACCATCATCATCATCAACAACAACAACAACACCATCATCATCAACAACAACAACAATAATAACATCATCAACAACAACAACAAACTTACTGAAGTTGTAGTGACTGTGGAAATGAATAAGAATCAACTTGAGATTTTGGAGAAGGTGGCCTTAAATGACAGATGCATTTTGTATGGCAGAAAATATTCCAGGTTGATGAAAACCATGAACAAAAGGGGTGCTCTTTTTGGCCATTCTGAATTCATAGTTCATGATTTCCTCAATGTTTCCATTCTGGGGAAATTAGACAAGGGTATTGATAAAGAGGTTCTAGGAACATAAGCCAATGCTAGAGTATTTGCCCAGTGTGTACAAAGCCCTGGGCTCAATCATGAGCACTGTAGAAGAACCAGTTTAAAAAGAGTTTAATATGAATTCAGTAAGTTAGATCAGATACGCTTAATTATTACTGTAAGAGGCCAGCATTGATTCAAAAGACCACAGAAATAGTGGTGTCACAAGGTTAGCATGTGAAATTTGCCTTCTATGCTTTTTTGGAGACAACAGAATGTTTGCTTTTTAGTGCTATATAGTTTTAATACTACCCATAAACTCACTTTTTCTAGACATGATGTAGCAGTAAACAGAAATATGTATAAGGGATTATCATTTATTTCTTAGTTGTAACAGGTTTCCAGTTTGAGACTTTACCTAATACAGTTTTTGTTGTGTATCTTATTCTTCTTTTTATTATTTTTTTATTAATCATTCTATTAATTTACATCTCAAATGACATCCCCCTTCCCAATTACTCCTCCACATCCCCTCCATCCCATCTGTCTGCTTCCCTTTCCCCTTTGCTTCTATGAGGGTGCTCATAGAAGCAAAGGGGAAAGGGAAGCCATCCACTCCTGCCCCACTGCCCTATCATCCGCCTACGCTGGGGTATTAAACCTCCCTCCACAGGACCAAGGGCCTCCCCTCCCATTAGTGTCAGACAAGGCCATCCTCTGCTATCTATGTATCTGGAGCCATGGATCCTTCCCTGTACACTCGCTCCTGTCTTATTCTTTGAGTCCAGGGGCACATATTGTTCCAACTCTTGATAGCCTCCAAGCCCCATGCTCGTTTGTTTGGGGAGGGAACCAGAGTTTGTATGTCAGCCTTTATTGGTGACTATGCTACATGCTAGTGGTTGAGAGGTAGCAGACATCACCCCTGGGCAAGCTGCATTAATATACTGGAGCTCTGTCTTGGAGAATCCGAGTCTCAGTACAGTCTAAGCATGCAGCTGCATCTGTGGCCTGGTTCTGATGCCTCCTCTGCCTGCACTGTTTTGAAACTGCATGGGAAACTTTCCAATTTGACTTCCAGTGTGTGAGATCTGACCCAGGGCCTGGAACAGCCAGATAATGCCTGGTTCCGATTATTATTTCACACTCCAGCCGTGTGGTCAGGAGGCAGCAGAGAAGAAGACTGAATTCAGAAAGACCAAAAAAGAAAGAAAAAAAAATAAAAGAAACCAGCTTGGCACAAATTCATTCCCTGTGGTAGATGTGTTTTCCACAAATCGTCACATGGAGAATATTCCAGAAATGAGAAATTGGACAATCGTGGAAAATGTTTTTACCCTTGATGTAAATGATAGTTTGATCTAAAGATGTTAGTGTATGAATATTTCATCTTAGTTCCTTGCAGCCACATCAAAAAATGAAGTAAAATAATAAAAGATCACATATTTAGTGGCTTTGATAATAGAACTTTATTGTCTTGTATCTCTAGAAATGGGATGTCCAAAACAGGAGACTCACACTAAAATAACATCCGTCAGCATGCTGACCTCCCCCTGTGCGGCGAGAGCCTTCGCCATCTGAGCGGAGGTCAGCCACCCTTCCTCCCCTTAGGACCCTCATCATCCATCACAGCCACAGGTTCTGAAGAGGAGTGTATGGATATGTGGAGAGGGCTATTCTGTCTACCACATGCGATAGTTTCATAGCCAATGATTGAGAAGATTAGGTTTTGCTATCCCATTTCTACAGTCCCATCCTGGAATGACAATGCCAGGCATGGGTCACAGACAGCATGGAAGAAATCCAGAGACCTAGTGAAAGTATACTAACTCACAGACTAGAAATGCAAAGCCCTTCTTGGCAGGCCTTTGCTGAGAGAACAACTCAGTCAGGCAGTAGCAGGGCTTTTTCATCCAACTGACATTTCGTTTTTTTTTTTTTCAGGAGAGGCCTCGTCAGGTTTCACTTCACTCAACAGCACAAGAATTAAAATCCCAATGTCCAATGGATCGAATCACATTTTCAGGAAGGTTTAGAACAATGACTCACTTCGGAAAAAATTCTGCCTCTTCATTTGAATAAGAGAATAGGTAGAGCTGTATATGTAAGCAAATAGACTTTGATAGATAATAGAAAACAGTCTAAAAATAGATCCACTGTGAAACCCCTACAGTACTCAGTGGCTTCTTATTTGTTATAAATAATGCTTTGTGTATTTTCTGATCAAAGAAGAATTATAATTCACTTAATCAATAGTTTAAATTTATAATGCCCTTTTAAGTACAGTCAATTAAAAGGGCCTGTTGCAACATGAATTACACTATTTGTAAGATTAAAAACAGTAAAGTATTCAAGTATACTGCCTTAGTATAAAAAGATAATTTTCATAACAATAAAATATTATATACAAAATACCCCACACTATTTTTTTCACTAAAGACATAAACAGTATTATACTTTGACAAACTATGTTTTACTGACTGTATATTTGAAATCTTAATCTGTGAGGAATGAAAACATTTTACACTCAAATCTAATGTTAGTGTAAGGGCATACATCCCTGTATCTGTCAGTTGTAAGACTTTTCTCTGGTTTTAGAATAGCAAGGAAGAACACGGATGTAGCAAATTTAGATCTGGAGCTTTTTACTTCAGACCAATTCCCAAACTGCAAGGATGTAATTTCTTTTTCGTTATTTTATCTTGAAATTTTCTCATCAAGTTTAGAGAAAGCCAAGTTTATTGGAATGACAATTCCTTGTCAGAGAAGGCTTCTTCACTACTTCATATTCTGCCCTTCCAAGTCTCTAATGCTCTCCTTTCTGCAAAGGAAGTCATTACTAAGGTGGTAGGGGACTCGTTTGAAAGGCAACATGAGTCACAAAGATATCAAGCCAGTGGTTTCCTTGAGGACATTCATATATTTCTTGTGTTAGAAGGAAATCTTTCCTTGGGCACAGTGATATCACTCCAGAGAAACCAATTACTTTCCAAATATCTGCACTACTACTTTTGACATATCTAACTATGTCATGTAGGAAAACACACTGTAGTTCTCTGGTCCATAATTTTATCTCACATTAACTATATCTTTTATACTGTGAACAGAAAAATGAATTCGAAATTAATTACTAACAATAAAGGCAGGTTCATTTTTGTCACACAGGTTATCCGAATCTTGGAATTTTCATTTCACTGCAGCTGTAATTATCATGACTTCTTATTTATCTTAAACATCCAAAACAGCAGGGAACATTTTTGAACAATCTATAATATTCTTCTTGAATCTTGATGAAAGAGAAAAGAAATGTTGTATTATTAAGACAGTCACATAACATTATTTTCAAGTCACAATAAATGGCTATATTTGATTTACTGAAGTCTATTGCTGTTTGAATACACGAATATACTCAAGGGAATATAAGCTATATAGCTTATTTTGTATTATATTATATTGGTTTAATAATAAGGTTTTTTTGTAAGATATATTCAGATATAAGCATCTACATGCTGGCATTTTAAAATAAAATTATTTTAATCATTATTGTATAATTAAAATGGGACTACATTTAGGCAATAAAAGGTGAAAGTCACACTTCAATGAAACAATTTTTCTCTCTGGTAGCATGCTACACGAATATAAATGAGTTTTTAGTAGTAATTTAAAATACTTACCTTTCTAGAGAGAACACATAGGAATAAGAAGATGAACATCCCTTGAAAAGCGTTGCTGACTGTGAAGAGGTAGGCTGTCACCACAGATGCATGCACTACGTGGAGAACCCCAAAGATCCAGGTGGTACCCAGAAGGAAGAGGAGGGCCAGGGCTCCTCTGGCGCAAGACCTGGAGTGCATTGGAAAAGATTTGGTTAAAATTCATGCAAGTTCATGTAACCCCTAGTTGGCACACACATTCCACATATCCCTCACTTAAGGGTGAGAAGAGTACTTTATGATCAGAAAAATCATAAGTGACTTAGATGCTCATAGCTGGCTCGTGGTTTGATGCAACAGCCTTTAGGGTGAAAATATGTTCCTTTTCAACCTAGATTGTGCTTCAAAAATTAAGGTCTCATTATTAAAATGTGTAATTTTTGATGGAAGTATTTAATCTTTAAGTATTTTAAAGTGGTAACTGCAGTGTGCAGGCTTCCATTCCATATCTACTGTGATGGTTGACCTTGAAGAGCATCCTGTTTGGACTTGCATCAACTGGTGTTTATCACATCTAAAGTGGCTTCTGGTATACCTTTACATTCAATAATGATGAAATGTAGAATATAAATATAGAATGTTGTTGTTGCTGTTGCTTTTATAAGGTAGTAACCTCAAGAAATAAATTCATGTCAGAATACCAATATCATACATTTTAAAGGAACTGTGCATACATATATTAAGGCACCCACATTTTCAAACAACTATCAGTGACTTCAGGTAAAACAATATTAAATCTTTCTCATAGGGGCCATGGTCTTGAAAATGAAACAACTGACATTTTATTTCCAGTGGAGACATCACTGTCGATGTGTTAGCACTGCACCTCAGAAAACGCGCCATTTTGAATGTTACTGAAGTTAAGGCATGATTCAGACTATTGAGAACTTAAAGACGATAATCACTAAAACACTTGCTAAATCATAACTCTGAATATTCCTCAAAGGTGTTGGAGCTGCAGGATGAAGGAGTGTTACCGAGCAACCCAGCAGCAGTTGCTTCATATACCCCTACTTCAGAGACTCCTTAACAAAGCATTTTCAAGGTCTTACTAGATTGGCCTTAGAGAGAGAGAGAGAGTTAAAAGGAAAAATTATAGCAACATGTAAATTCTGAACTAGAAGAAAGATTTGCTAAGCTCTGAGAAATGTCTCACAAAAGACAGTCTATTAAGATTTACTTCAAAACAACTATCTTTTTTCTTTCAAATGGGAATGTATTTTAAGAGATGGATTACTTTTTAATCTGTAATGTTTATAAATTTATTAAATGTATTAAGTGCTTTATTTCTAATACATATTTTAAATATGGTGAAAAACTAGTTCTTAAATAAACAGACAAACAAACAAACCACCACAGCCCGCTGAGTTATCAGTTGTTTAAGTGATTAATGGACTGGGAATATTGCTGAGTTGAGCAGTTGCCCAGTATGTGGATACCTGGTGTTCCAATATAACCCCAGAGCCACAAGAAAATAATAAGAAAGAAAGAAAAGAAGGAAAGAAGGAAGGAAGGAAAAAAGGAAGAAAGGAAGGAAAGAAAGAAGGAAGAAAAGAAGGAAAAAAGAAGAGAGGGAAGAAAGGAAGGAGGAAAACATGTTGCTAAAACATTTAAGTAAATTTCAACAACACATACCTTATGTTCTCATAGCAACTAACTTCTGGTTTCAGTCCAGCAGTGTGACGGAAAACTTTGTATATGATAACTCCAAAAGCCAAGAGATTAACCTGGGGAGATATCTCAATGTTAAAAAAAGAGATCATTTTCGTAGTAGGTTCTGTTTTTACCTAAACACAATGAACAAGCAGTAAAGAAATAACCGAAATCCCAAGGACTTGTGCGACACACACATTTGTGTATGTATACACATATATGCAAGACTTAGACAAGTACACTGCACGGTTGACTTTGACAGTGTCAGGGACTTTGCTGGTACATGTTTTAAGGGGTTTAACTTGTAAGTTTGAGATGAGCAGGAGGTTCCACAGATGTTATAGCTACACCTGCAGACTGGCCAATATCATCCATTGACACTTAGTACACACATCAAGATGTATTTGACTTGAGAAACTTAAAAGAATGTGAGAAAGAAAAGTTTTGTTCAATGTTTCTTTGAAAAGAAGTGTGGGAGATAATTCTCACAACCCCTTGGAAATTTATCTGAGGAGAGTTTACAGTAAATTAGTAATCAAACACCACACTCTTCACTACTAGAAAAGTCTTGAATGTCCTTCATTTATTTAATGAAGTTCATCTAGTCATCTTGTCCTGCCATTATCCTGAGGCTTATTTTCCTCATTTTTACCTTCAGAAGCCTTTGAAATATCAATTAATAAAAAAAAAATGCTGGTCCAAACATTTATTTTCTTTCAGACTTATTTTCTTTATTTGTATTTTATAGTTGCTAAGTACAACACTCAATCTGTTATCTCTTACTGTCACAAGATTGTGGAAATGCATCTTCTTCTTCAAAATGGATCTGTTTTATTTTATGTTTGCCTGCATGTGTGGAAATGCACCACATTCATGCAGCACTAGAGAGGGCAAGAAGAGGACATAGGATCTCAGAACTGGAGTTGACAATGGGTTGTTAGTTACCATGCGAGACCTGGAAAATAAACCAGGATCTTTTGAAAGAGCAACCAGTATTCTTAACCACTGAGCAACCCCTCCTCAGTTCCATTTTCCTGTGATCTTTGAAATCTTGCAAGTCAGACACACACTGTTCAAGTGATAAATGCAATGTATCCCAATATAAATATATAAATAACAAACTATTAAATATTATATGTGTGATTGATGAATTAATATTTTATTGGATATCTATTAATCTAAACAAAAATTTCAAGATACATTTTAAATAGTACTAAATGCAACATCATAATTTTAAGTAGTTCTTATATTAATAATTTATAAACAGGGGTAGAGTAGGCTTTTCCCATTCTAAGGAGGTGATTTCTTTATCTGTTGTTTCTAATGCTGTAGATGGTACCTTGCAGACACTAGAACAGTGTTCTACCACTGAGCTATATCTCTTATATACTAAGAAGTTTTGTAGACTCTCTCAGAATTGCGTTGAATAATTTCTGTTAAAACAAGTATAAAGAAATAGGTCAGAGAATTTCATACTGTCACTTACACACTGAAAGTTCTTTGAGATGAAATCTTAAAAAACTAGGGTTCTAGTCATTTTTTTCTGCTTCCAACTGTTCATTGCTTCTAATTATATGATTAATTAATTCCAATTACAGTAATGCTTCCATTAAAAGACCTTAGCAATTGCAGAGGCAAGATAAAGTATGTTTAAATTGCCTTAGTTGACAGTTTCGCCACATTTGGATGTTCAAATAATGAACTAAAATGTCAATTTAATAATTTTTAATAAATACCATTTAATAATTATAGAAAGAGTGCATAACTTTTTATACCTTTAAAACTATAGTTTTGAATAGATTTGTTAACCACTATGGTTAATGTCAGAAATACATACATATACAATTTCAAGTAATAAAAACGTTTCAAAACTGGTTGATATAAATGATGTATACCACAATTGCTTTGAAAAATCCTTCAAATAATTTAATGATGTCTTTAGAGTGAACTTTTGTTATCTACAAAGAAAAAACTATTAAGATGAGGTAAACAATTAAGAATCTGTTCTGGATCAATTCATTTTCTCTACACTAATGGGTTATTCAAAGTATTGGCTAAAGTTTCTTTGATTCCTGTTCCTTGAAACTTGATTTTCAGAGCTCAGAAGCGCGCGCTTCTCTTTTGCAAGCTATTTTATTTTGTTTTGAGCCAGTGTCATACTCTGTAGACTAGAACAGCCATGAAGTCATGACTCCAATGTCTCTGGTTCTCAAATACTGCATTGTCACATTTCTGGCTTTACAAACATTTGGTTCGTATTTTTAATACTTTCTCCAAGTAATATCTATTCCAGAGAGTTAAAATAATTGTTAAAAATAATCATTACAGTCAGAGAAATGGTATTTTAAATAACCTGGATTTTTCTTTAGTTATTCAAATTTACTATTTCCACATTGTGTAGGATCACATAGTATAGCAACATAAACCTAGTGGTAAAGCCCACATTTATGTCTTTATATTACTTGTATAAAAATTTTGTCCATTAGCATATAAATGTCCTTAAATGGCTTTGTGTAGATTCACAAACAATACATAAGAAATCAATATCATCCAAAGGTATCCAAAGCATATGACTTATGTACTTAGGGACAGAAATGAAGTTTAAATGCTCCAGTTTACATGGAATGAGAAAATATCTTAAAAGAATAGATTGTGCACCAGAGTAAGTGTAATGAAGATTATACCTTAAAACAAGTCTATGTAAAATTAAAGTTTTCTGATAATAGAGAAACCCTTTGTACTTGACCACAGGTAAGGACCTTGAGATCAGATGAGGAGTGGACAGTTGCATTTTGAATTAAGTAGTTGGCACTACATTTTTAATGTTATCATTTTGTGGTGGTAACTATGTGGTTTTTAAGGAACTGAGAACTTGGGTAATTTTTGAATATATTCATGCTAGTCATAGTGAATGACTTCATTTTCTCATTAGCATTTACCTAACATTTAAGAGCACATAAACGAGTGTGAAAAGCTGGATTTCATCATTTTGTCAGTTGTGATTCCTTTGTCATTTGTACTTAAACATAAGTTTTACAAATGCACAAGGGCTAACTAAGGACTTATAAATGGACATTCACTGTTGGTATTGCCTTAAATTTTAGATTAGTTCTAGCCTGTCATTCCAGAATCCAGCATAGCACTTTGGAAATGACTGTGTCACAAATTCTAGATGGCAGGCACATGACAATGAGGTTTGTTGCTGTGTTTTGGAAAACAGAGGGAATGCAATGTCATGGACAATTAACCCTGAAGACACTGTTGGTGGAAATTTAACTTGGGTTGTCTCATCTAAGTGGTGTTTATCTATACGCTGATCTATTTTTAATGTCAGTGTTTCAATGCTTGGAACATGCACTCTGTTTAACAATCTGTTTCAAATACTCTTTAAGCAATCTTTTTACTCTTTAAACTTTTTTTTCCTAAAAGGAAATTTTAATGAATGAGCAGACAAGACAACCAGGGATAACTATGAAGCATTTAGACCTTCAGGTACCTCCATCCAAAGGGCTTCGCAGCCGTGGTTCAAAGTGCAGCATCTCAGTCATTTTTCCTTCCTTAGTCGTTTCTCAATAATTGATGATGCCGTCTATATGCTGATATCAGTTCTCACCGAAAGGAATGTGGAAATTTCCTTCAAGGCCCTTCCAGACTAACATTTTAATTTTTCATCATATCAAACAAAATCATGTTCACTTAAGACTGTGTCAAGATTGCAACTTAAATGTTCTTTCAAATAGTTTTCATACATTCAAATTAGCTGGCTCCAGACTAGTATGCTTCTGCTGTGAACAAACAGCAGGTTTCTATCGCCCAGGGAGTGTCCATAGAAAGGTCCCACTCCTTTCCAAACCTTAGAACACCTTCTAAATAATGGAGGGGTTCAATTTCAGAAAAAAAGAGTATGTTCCATTATCTATGAACCAAAGTAGTATCTAAGGGTTATAACCTTGTCTTCTGTTTGATTTTATGTTTGTTGTTTTTCCCAGTTAGAATAATCTTAGCAAAATCATCAGTTAAATTGTATACCACACATTCTATCAGAAAAACTGAGTTATGTGGTAAGCAAAATGTCTCCTCCAAAATTTCCACACTGTATTGATGGGATCTGTAAGCATGGCCCATAAACACACATAAAATAACGCTTGAGTAAAGACCATAGATTCTTAGATGAAATGACTGTGAATAATGAGATGAGGCCCAGTCTAATCACATGATCCTTAAAGACAGATGAGGTCTAGCAGAAGAGAAAGCAGAAAAGATGAGACCTACGGAAAGAAACGGAGGCAGAGATGCTGGCCTTGAAGACGAACTGTCTTGTGTGAAAATCTCCATGAAGCCTCACCTGGCAGAGTCCATGGCTCCCATTGCATATGTAGCAGGAAATAGCCTCACCTGGCTTCTGTGGGAGGGGAGCCACTAGGTCCTGTGGAGGCTCGATGCCTTAGAGAAGGGGGATGCTAGAGAGGTGAGGTAGAAGTGGGTGGGTGGGTGAGGAAGCACCCTCTTAGTGGCAAAGGGGAGGGGAATGAGGTGGAGAGTTCATGAAGGGGAGACTGGGAAGGGGGATAACATTTGAAATGTAAACAAATAAAATGATTAATTTAAAAATAACATGAGCCAGGCAGTGGTGGCACACGCCTTTAATCCCAGCACTTGGGAGGCAGAGGAAGGTGGATTTCTGAGTTTGAGACCAGCCTGGTCTACAGAGTGAGTTTCAGGACAGCCAGGGCTACACAGAGAAACCCTGTCTCAAAAAACCAAAAAAAAAAAAAAAAAAAAACCAACAACAACAAAAAAAAGAACATGGAAACAAGCTCTTCTCTGGAACCTCTGGGTAGGGCTGATGCCTTGACTTCATGACAGAGAGATTCCAAGAACAGAGGCAGCTGATCAATGCTCTACACAGACTTCTGTGTGCCTGTGAGACATGTTTATATTTTGCAAGATGAAAACTTGATCATTTTTATAGCGCCAGTGAAAACAAAGACAAAGAAATGTGGAAATGTTATGCAAATGGGCTAATCTTGTTCCACTTAAAAATCCAGCTCTGTTTTGAATAGAAATATTTGTCTTCATTAACACATGGGCATGTGTGGTGTGTGTATGTGAGATATATGTATGTATATACACATACATATACATATATATACACTATGCATATATATATCATATATGTTCAGTTAACATATATAATGAGAGATCCTTACTATGGATGATTATTGATTATGTTTAAGTAAAAATTGACAGTGATACAATATACAATCATTCATTATTACTTCATGTTTATTATTGATGTTCTATGTATCTAATGAATAGCCAATTACATAAGGTTTTCCTTATTTACTATTTGTGGATTCTGCTCTGTTTTCTCAAAATGATTAAGATTAAATTATGCTAACAACTAACTTCCTTTGCACTGTCACTCATGCAACTTGTTCTTTCCAGTTTCTCACAGTTTTCTTT
>JADRCC010578926.1:0-22592 GCA_019843855.1 Hylomyscus alleni
TTAAGGAAAGAGCTAGAGGAATCATGTCTTTCCACGATGGCCGCGCTTCTGGTTCTAAGGAGTACTGCTGTCCATAAAACTTGGAGAGCTGGATTCAAAGGTGAAGATGTTCCTATGGCACTAAGCTCTGACCCCAGTAGGGGTATCCAACATGCACAGTAAAGCAGGGCTTATTACTGCCACGTGTTCCTGTGTGATAACTTACCCAATCATCTGTTTCATTGTACTGAGACCAGCGCTCCATCACTACCTAAAACAAATCCTTATCTCCCTGCTCTGCCCTTTCAACTCTTCTATTTACCACCAAGGCCCATTGTTTCTGCATCTAACATGCATGCCAAATTCATCTTTTTTTATATAATCACATAATCATTATTGTCCACCCCAGAGGCTGCCATGGCAGAAGCATAGTAAAGAGGAATAATAGCATGTTTGTACCAACATAGTCTTGTTGGCCTTTGGCTTTGGATTCCATCCCAGGGTATCCATCACATCAGATTCTGATTCATCTGTCTAGAAAGTTCTTTTTGACACCTTAAACAGGTTGTATACTGCAAAAAATATGGATGGGCCTCAGTCTGTGAAGGAGTAACATGTTAGCCCATCCAGAGTGGAGCTATATAGTCACACATGCGCCCATACACCTAACCTACTGAACATTGTAGTCCTGCCACACAGCTGCCAATTCATAACTGAGTGGTACAGCAGGGCCTGCAGCTCACTACAACTCCTCAACACCACCAGAGACTGTCCTATCACCAGTATGGAATCCAGGAAAAGATAAAATTCCAAAGTCAGTTTATGGCCTCTGCTGAATGTGCATCACTCTTCACCATTGTAAGATGTCAAGATTCTAGGTTGGACATTACAAATTGTGAGTCCTCTGTGCAAGGAGAAGTCCAAAAGGAGATCAAACCCTAAAGCCTGCAGTCAGACTGCAGAAAAAAGCTCTCATTCATTAAATACCAAATAAACAGATCACCAATGGATCAGGGAAGGTTTGCTCTTTTGATCTTTTTGTTGCACAAGTTACCTTAGGCAAAATTGCACCTAATCTTCATGCCACTATAACAAAATTGTTAGGTTATATGTTTTTACTCACATTTCAAACAGTCATGATGATTTCCCGATTCTTCCCCTTGCACTTCCAGACAATCTAGACATGAGTTGCATAGTTAGCTAAGACACGGAAAACATAGCCCAAGGAAGGACGTTGAGTTCTCTCCAGCAAGCACACAAAAATTTCTCCATACAGAACTTTCCCTGCCCTGGAATACCATGGGAGAATTTCTTATTAGTGCCAGGCCATATGTTTTTCAAGCTTCCCACCAAGACAGGGAAAAATTTAGAATGTCTGAGAGTCCTTGGAGAAAGGCATGACTTGTCTCTGAGATTACTGGCTGGACCTCATCATAAAAACATGGGGGTTAGAAAAAATATATACAGTTCCAGTCGACATACCACACCTGAACTGAAATGAAAAGGACAAAAAATTTTATGTTGAGTTAGTTAAAGGGGTGAATTTACAAATAAGATGTGGAGTTTAGGATTCTTTCTCTAGCATTCCACTTACTAATATTACCCATGGCTACATATCTACATGGCTATGTGCATGCACACATTTCAAATGTAGCTTTCAGTTGTACAGAACAAGCTAAATGAATCTATAGAGCTCCATCTAAATGGAGCACTTCTCTGGCATTTTCAATTCTGTACCTGACACTGAACTTCATAATCGTTTTTGCTTAAGTTGGCACTAAAACTCTCTTCATAATTCCCAACATCCAATGAGCCCAGGAAAATCTTGAAGAAATTAAAACTTTAGTTTGAGCCAGGCTTTTCAGAAATCCATCATAGATCTTCTGGAATGTGCTGTGAACGAGCCAACTTTTGTATTTATCTAGGACAACTGTTTTCATGATACATCCTAAGCTGGGGAATAAAAATCACCTCTATAATGTAGCCGTATACATATTGGGATGCAAATCTTTTTAACTTCCCAGATTAGCACTCCTCCATCTCATTAGCAGTGTCTATATCTGCCATGCCAGATCATTGACCCCCCCTCAACATAATGTACTTCTGGATTTTAATAAGACAGCATATGTAAAATATAGATTTAGACTCTGGAGAAATGATTGACAGAGCAGATAATGGGGGCGAGAGTTAGCTCCTGAATGAAAAAAGTGAGAGATGGAGAGAAATGATTGAATTTCCCTTTCCTCTGTCTGCAGGTTATTCTGTAGATAAGCTTTCTTCTTTTAAACTTTCTGCAATATTCCCATGTATGGCATGAACAACCTCATTAAGTTACCTTTTGGGATGTTTGACAGAGATGTACCCAGGGTGGTAACACAATGCATTCTGTCCTCTTCATCTTTCCTTATCTGTGGTTTTTACCTTAGTATTATAGACTTGCAGTTTCAGGAAATGTATCATTACTAATCCCATGTCTCCCATTGGATGGGTTTCTCAAGGACTCAGGCTAAGACCTACTGAGTTTTGAAAGGGAGAGAGTGATATGACTTTTTTTCTAGGAAGGTGTCAAGAAATATCTATGTACCCCAGATAGGATGCCAACAATAGACCAAATAAATGATTGCATCCAAACCCAGCTTGGAGAGATATGGAGCTTAGTGAGGTTAGCTGCAGGAGGATGGATGAAAGGAGTGTAGCTTACAGGAGTTAGGGGGAGGAGTCATGTACAATGAGTGGGTGAGGGATAACTGACAGGAGTAGAAGGTGGCAAGTTGGTTATAAGAGGGTAGGCAACAGCATCACCAAAACTCCCACCCAAGCAAGAGTGATGACCTCCCAAAAGCTTCACTGGCAGACTGCCATTTCCAGGTAAGCTCCATCTTCTATGTGCTCTAGGACCACGGGACCTAAGACCATTGACCTAGGACCATGGGAAGCTGGATAAGGCTTAAAGGCAGGTAATGACTAGAACCCTACTTGGGTCTGATGCCCCTCTCTATTTTCCTCTATTAGGGAATGTTTGACAGCTCAGTTGTCCTTACCAGGGATCTAACTACCACTGTCAGTCTTTGTTAATTTCATTTTTGGGACAACTGGGCTAACATAATGTGTCCATGACCATGTTGTAGTAAGGAGATCACTCATGACCATAAGAAGCACCTACATACGTTTAAGTACCCTCCACTTGCCCGTTGGGTCTGTAGGTTGTCTACTGTCTAAAGAACTAGTAGATCTTGATTTCTGACAAAATAAGAGAATGTGAAATGGACACCCACGAGATGAGATGTCTACTTCCTCACTAGAACAGACTGACTGGGAAGTCTAATTTAGAAATTTAGGTATAAAAGCAAGCATGCCCAATAAAATGACATAAACTCTTATTAGAGAAATTCCTTGCATCAAAACTGGACTAGAACCTTATAGAAATTCTGAGGAGATCACTCAAGGTCACAGCTGTAGTCATCAAGCCAAGAACGTGTAGTCCTGAGACTGAACTGACAAAACTAGTCAGTCTTGGGCTGGAAGCTTCCAAACCTGTGAGCTAAGTGACCCTCTTTATTTTATCAAGTACCTAGCCTCAAGCCTGTTGTGGTACTAACAGAATCTGGTCAGATGGCTTAGTCACCCTCCTTGATGCCTTCTTGATTGAGCCACTGACAAACCCTTAGACTTAATTTGTCTTGTGATATACAGGCCTTTCTTCTGACAGGGAGAAACAGAGGGTGACAAATGGCATATCTTTATTTAGGTTCTGTGTGCCCCAAGAGACCAAAAGGATGATGTTTGAGTCAGTCTATGTGTCTAGGCTAATTCTGGGGAGAACAAACAGTGGAACTTTGATAATATTGTTTTCACTAAAACCAGAATACATCATTGTCTTGTCACAGATGGGAAAACAGGGCTATCAGGAAAATTGACAAGCACACATTCAGCCCCTGCCATTCAGGAGTCAAAGGCAACTTGCCTCTGGTCATGCCTCATGGGTCATATATTGACCATGTCACCCTTCATCATAAGCCAGCACCCACATCCTATATGTTACCTTCTATCACAACACGCCCCCACACACTCCATCCCAATCCCCTCCCAATCTTAGGTCGGTCACAATGCTAACTAGGTCTATCATTCTCTAAAAGCCTTTCTCCAGCTATACTAAAAATTGTGCTCTGGGATTTCTAGGCATCCATGCTTCAGTCCAAATCACAGGACTATAATGTCTTTTGACCTACCTTGGTAATGTAAAGGGACCTGCTTCCTCCTGGGGTCATGCCTCTCTGTTCCCTCCATCCTCCTATATGAGGGTATTAAAAAGAAGCTGGAGGGCTAGTGTTGCTCAGTAGTAGAGCACTTGCTTACTGTGCACAGGATCCCAGGTTCAGTCCCTAGTGCTGCCCCTCGAAACTGAGAAGTAGTGATAAGAACCTAAGAGGCGGCTTGACTGAAAACTGAACAGAAAGGATATCCTATTTACAGCTGGATTGTGTGACCACTACCCTACAGTGCTGTGGCTATTCTTAAAAAGCATTGCATTATGTCTTTAAGCTCCCCATGAATAATGCATCATTGCCTCAACTTTACAGATTAAGAGGGTTCATGGCTTGAATAGCTATGTGATTAATAAGTTAAAAGTGAGATTCACCATTTGGCTCCAACTCTAAAAAGCCTGTTTACTTTCATCGGCACTGTCAAGTACGGTGGGGTTATTAGGAATGATAGATACATTTTGACAACTTCAGCTACATATCAAATTATATCTTCAAGGATAGTCTTTAATTTAAAGGCCTGGAGAGAGTGTCTCTTTTCAGACTATCAACACATGGTAGTTTCATGTCTATTTTTCAAAGACAAATATATCAGGAAATATTTAATCTTCTTCAAGCCATTTCCAGCCTCTTTCCCTGTCCCTCTGTGATGTCACACCACAAATGGTTATTCTTCTGGTCTACTGATTTAGATTGTACAAGGTACTTTTTGAGTAGAATTTGTGGTTATTTTGTTGTTGTTGTAGTTCGTGTTTTTTTTTTTTTCTGCTTAACAAGAACCGTGACAAATATCATCTGTTCTCCCACTGAACCTAGAAGTTAAACTGATTTGCCCATATTAGGTAAAAAAAAAGTAACCTGAGGTGAGAAAGCCAGTGTCCCCCAGAACCAAGTCCAATCATTTTCATCCACACTACTATCTGGGCAGCATCCTTCATAAAAAGCTAGCTCCCTCCAGGAACTAAAACTGGATATAGATGTTCATCCTACCTTCCAGAATTGTCAAGTCTATACCAAACTACCTAAACCCCTTTATTTCATTTGTCTCTTGTGCACCTGCCTTCATTTTCAAATGGGTAATATCTGAATTCCAGCAAGTTAGCTTATAAGAGGAGCCGGTGCGCACATGCTACAGTAACTGGATTTATGTCAGGCACTCATCAGCCAATAATGGGTTAAGATGCTGACGTCCTAGACAGCATGATTGCATGGCTTTCTCTTTCCATATCACATGCTATCACTTCGCATTTTAATCTTGTGTGTTTTAGAATCACTGACACCCACATAGTGTCAGCTTGTACTTAGATGCACTCTACCTTCCTGTGTTCTTCATCCTTTTGGCAGCTGTGAGTTTTTATCACTTATAGCCATTTTAGAAATAGAACATTTCTTAGAATTATTAACATAAATTTATTTCTATAATTTTCATTATACAAAATGTCTTTCTGCTGCTGGAAAGATGGTGTGGTAGTTATGAGCATTTGCTGCTCCTACAGAGGACCTGAGTTTGGTTTTCAGACTAACATCAGGTGGCGAACAGTATTCACAACTCTAGCTCTAGGAGATCAGGTTACTTCTTCCCTCCTTGGGCATCTCCACACACAATGGAATATAAACAGAGAGAAACAAAAGCACAAGTAAACTTTTAAAATGTCTTCCTATTCAATACCTGAGAGTGTGTGAGTTCATGTAAGGTTAATGTGCTCAGTAAACACAAAGTCAAACATAGTAACTCTAATTCAACTGGTACATCCTTTAGAAAAAGTAAAGTAGATCTTTACTCAAAGTTCAGCATGTTAATACATGGAGTTAACAATATCCACAACAGAAAAATGTACAAATAATACAGATCTCCAACAAATCTTGAATGCATGAACCACATGTTGATCAGCCTTACATGTCCTTGAAAAATAGACATGAATAGTAGTTAGTACTCAAAAGGAATGGGGTTCTCTTACATTTAACAGTATGACGTAATCTCCAGAACACTGTATTAAGCAAAAATGGGTAAGTTCAAAGATATATTTGTAGCCACCCATTCATATGAAGCTTCTAGGTAAAGCACCACTCAAAACTGGCTTTAGATATTGAAGCTAATGGTGATACACACATGCCCAGAGAGTATGAAACGATATATTACATTATGGAGTTAAAGCTTCCATACTGTGCTCAAAAGATCTCAGATAGAAAGAAAGGACATTGCCTTAAGGTTCTTTTTTAAAACCATGGTTAGATAGTGGGATGGGCTAAGTGAGTATTACCACTTATAGAAATGGTTTGAAATGTTGGTGAGAACCAAAAAGCTACTGAGTGGTGCCTGTAAGAAGCCTTGGTATGTGGCAACAATGCAGTATAAGAAATGGGCCAGTGACATGGGAAAGCACTTCTATCAAAACTGGACAGGTTGGACACACAAAGAAGATATTCACATGACAAGCTTTGGAAGTCATCCTTCAAAACCAACACCTCTTTCAGGTCCCTAATAAAAATAACAAGGCTAGTCAGTGAGAAGGACCATTTTTTAATAGAGGACTCAAGCAAAGACCTATACTCCTCTGTCTTGCACATCTTAACAAGCACCACCAAACCTATAGCAGCCATCTTAATTATTTAATTCTAAAAGAGCAGCAACCCATTCAGACATTTCAGACCCCAAGGTGTAGACACCATATCCATTGCATAGAATGAAAATCAAGAGTCCTGGATACGTACCACATCATTTATTCTTGATGAGGATTACATGTGTGTATAGACTTATTTCTGGATATAGAATTAGTTAAGGTGCAAAAGGATCCTGTGGGGGTAAGTTTTACCTGAAATAGAATTACCTAGATTAGCATACTGAGGTAGGCACACAGAACTTACCCTTCATAAACCTTTCCATGTAGATGACCTTTTTTGAGCTAGAATATTCTTCAGATTACATTGTTTCTTGAAAGAATCAAATCTCATGTTTCTACTCTGTATTATCTGATGATGGATGGTATATGGGGGTAACAAGAGGGATGTTGGGGGGAACCATTTGTGTGTGTGTGTGTGTGTATGTGCATTTGGGTGTATGTGTGTATGTGTGTGTGTGAAGAGAAAACCAAGTCTGCTGGTCAGAAGAAGCCCCTCTCTTGAACTTTAAGTCACCCCTCATAGTGTCTGCTTCCTTTTATGAGAAGTGACTAAGTTGAATTTGATCTCCATTTGTTCCTGTCTCTAAAACAATTTGTACTGTGGCCAGTATTTGTGCTCATTTTAGTCTCTTCTACAAAAGAATTTCAGGACATAGTATCTTCCAGATTTGATGATTCCATTATAGAACTATTCAACTTGGTGAAGACATATCACCTACATAATTTATACACAGGCAGGAATTGAGTCTCAGTAAAATACAATCAACTTTTTTGTCCACATTTCAAGATATTAACCTATCCATACCCTGACTATTCCCCAATAGTATCACTTCACAGAGATGCTATTCCGAGGACCACCAACAGCTCAGGTATGGCACCACAGAGCACCTTGACATCACCAGAAAGGACAGCAAACCTCTTTGACCCTCAACTCTGTGATCTCTCTTTTAGAATCAATGTGATCTTTCCGTGTGTCTTATGTGTTAATCCTATGTCATCATTTCCTTATTTTGAAAACTCACCAAAAATCTGCATCCATTCCTTTCTACACTCGACTTTCTATATACAGAATTAGTAAGTGACAGGAACAGGCTATAGGATTAGGAGCTTCAAAGGGGCTTTTGAAACTTACCAAGGCTAATAGCAATACAAGATGGAAATGTGTGTTAGTAACTCATATGTGTATCATTATATTTATATACATGAATATCATTTAAGCAAGGGCTACCCTGCTAGTTTAGTTTCAGAACAGCAGAAGAAAAAAAAACAAACTAAAAACTCAGGATTTCAAGCACTTCCTTGCTGCTTAATTTATTTGTGTAATATTTCTTATAATAGACCAAAAAAAAAAAATCACATTCATTGGAGAGCCTCAGTAACGTAAGTTCTACATGTATTATTTTCTGTAAGATATCAGTGAAAGAGCCAAAGCAATTTCTAATGGAATCCCTTGGTTCCCCCACCACCACCCAACTACAAAGTTTGATGCCAGCTTAGCGTTATGAATCTACTAAATGTTCTTGGCATGCCTCATGGGGAGATGGAGAGATGTCTAAACCACAGTCTAAAAATATGCAGGCACCTTCTTTCCCCATCCAGCATTGTTTCAGCTTGAAGACAATAAGGGATTCTCTTGTCATCCATATAACACGGACATCCCCATTTGGTGTAAAATCCTCAATGTTCCAAGAGTGTGTCAAAGTGTGAAATATTTCCAGACTGTTCTAATACATGGTTTTGAATATTTCTAGTGTCTAATTTGTGTCCTATTTATCTGCAGAATTTACAAAACTCCAGTGTATAAGGAAAGCGCCATTGATCAATCTTTGCAACATTCTGTTGTAAGGACATACCTTTGAACTGATAGCTGAAAGGAAAAGTAGAGATATTTAAAAGCACAGATAAAAAGGGTTAGAATTTTATATGTTATGTTTAAAAGAAATCTAGCCACTATTGATAATGAACTCTAGCCATCCACTGGTGCTTCAGGGGACCCCTGAGTTGTACTGAGTGGCTGGATTCCCATCTATCCAGGGGACCCCTGAGTTGTACTGAGTGGCTGGATTCCCATCTATCCAATGACATTGCTACTCTGTAGAGTAAGAAAGGGTCAGGTGAGAGTATCCAATGATGCTATTCAAAAGTGGCACTATTCAAAACATCAGCCATAACAGGAGAAATGGGGCTCTACAAGCTGTCTTTGCCTCTCCTTCACTTCCAAACGACTCCAGTGGGAAAGTACTCACAATGTAAATTGTCCCTAAAAATATTCTTGGAATAAAAATGTTTGGTGCATGATATTTGTTGGGAAAAGTTGCAAGGAATGCTGGGAATTCAAACATGAGGGAAAACAGAGAGGAGAGAGCTCGAAATGAGAATAGAAGTAATTAGACCACAGTATTAACAATGTATGATAAAACTGGTGCTCTAATATTATTTTCCATATTTCTAAAAAACAAGATGGACATTTAAATGTGTTTTAAAAATATACAAGCCTTTAAAGGGCTCAACTGGGTTTGTTCCTAGGCAGTGCCTCTTACACCCATATTTGTACCATCCTGCCACAAATCGTTCCCACTTCCCTCACTCTAACATTTCCACCTTGGCACTGAGAGGCTGGAAAATGGAAGCACCAGGGACCCAAATGGTCTTTTAGTTACCACCGCATCCTAACAGAGTCAACGCCAGATGAAATAGCTTGAATGTTTGCTATGGGCAAGGTATGGAGCCTGGAAATCATTTTTAGAATAATGGAGACTGGATAGGATACTAGGAGACTCAAGGTGGATAAGAGCATAAGGTGGTAAAAATGTCTGACAGAAGCAAGACTGCAGAGGGACATGATGGTATTATGGTGCACATCTGTAATCTCAACACTTGGGAGACAGACACAGGAGGGTTCTGGGTTCAAGGCCAGCCAGAGAAACACAATAATACCATGCTCCAAAGCTGAGATGGTTGAACATTATCTTTCTACTGCTCTGGTGTGTGTGTGTGTGTGTGTGTGTGTGTGTGTGTGTGTGTGTACTCATCAGGAAAAAGTATTAACTTGTTTATTTTATTTAGTTGCTATATAACATGAGCCACACATGTTCAGTATACATGTATGTTATACATATTAGTATTTCTAACTCTCAGAAAATAGCCTGTTTTTATGATAATGAAATTATAAATGGGAGGTTAAGCCAATCCTCCAGTGATACACACCTAAAAAATGAGTTATACAGGCCGAACACACAGGCCAAGCCCAAGTCTAGGCTTTTTCCTAATATTTTCTACTACATAGAAAGTATCAAGGAAAATAAAATGTTTAGTATTAGTTTGAAGGATAAAACTTTATTTGGGGGGCTGGAGAGTTGGCTCAGTGGTTAAGAGCACCGGCTGCTCTTCCAGAGGTCCTAAATTCAATCCCCAGCAACCACATGATGGCTCACAACCATCTGTAATGGGATCCGATACCCTCTTCTGGTGTGTCTGAAATCATCAACAGTGTACTCACATATATGAAATAAATGCATCTTTAAAACAAAGCAACTTATTTTGGTTGGAAAACCACTTCAATTTGTATGTTTTGTTAGGATATTTGAATTGTGATAAGATTATTGTAATCTAGTGGTTGTTTCATGATAAGCTACTGGCAGGTATTCATCTGATGACCTCCCATTGTCATCTACAAAATTCATACTTGAGAACTACACAATCGAGTTACCAAACACACACACACACACACACACACACACACACACACACACACACCTCATAATGTTTTTATGTTAGGTGTGTTCATATCTGCATGGAGGCTACAGATTGGAAATGGCCTAGTCCAGGGAACCAAGTCAGAGGTTATTTGCCATCTTTAGAACATAGTTTCCAAAATTATATAGTCATCCTGTCCCTGGAATAGGAGATGGGGCTCACTAAACATGTGAGCGTCTATGGGCCAAGCAAGAAAGAGGCACCTGTCAGTCACACCCACATTCTGCAGTTTGGAGCTCAGTGACTGTCTTATCACCAAAAGGTAGATTTGAGTTGAAGATACATCATGCAAGCAAAGATTCAGAAGGCAATAACAATGGGAACTAGACCCACAGCCCTGAGACAAAATCAGAATCCATTTGGAAGATAAGTGGGCAATCTGTACTTACCCGGAAATGGGGTATCGGCTGTGTTATTAATTCAGTCATTGAAGTGACCCTAGAAAGCTGACGCCTTTCAAGTGATAGCTGATATAGATAAATCACTATGCTGGACTGAAGACCATGCTTAGGACTAAATCCAAGGGTCTTCATCCAGACCTTGCTACCAGGTAATTATTTTGTTTAGGACTAGTCTTAGTTACTAGTCCCATTACCATTAACTTCATCTTGCTATAAAATTAAATAGGGACAATATGCAGGGATGCTCACCAGCAAAATAATATAAGGTTGTTAAGTGTGTAGACAGAAGGTGAGTCTGTGTTTCTGACCTGGAAGAGGTATTGGATACCATTGTTTCACTCTTGTTTAGAAGACATTAAATGTGGTTGTGGGGAAGGGGGCCCAGAAAGATCTGAAAAATACCAGGAGCTATTGATGGAATGTTTTGATTAAAAAATTAGTGGTCACACATTTTTCGTGAGTTTCAAAAGAATTTTCCCAAAAATTTAATAGTTGACCAGTTTCCTCTATAGTGTTTGAGGATTTTTTTCTTTATTGAAAAGGCAGAGACATTTAGAGTTCAATATACATGAGGGGAAGCTGCTCACATTTTAGATTTAAAATCAAATCAGATACTAGTTTTGCTCGTGCGTGGCAAGCACAGATGCACATACATTTGTGCACGAGCACGCACATGCGTGTGCACACACACACACACACAGAAGGATCAAGAAAGAAAGAAACACACATGCATTTAAACAATGCTTTTTAATAGCTACTGTAACTGCTTTTTCCTTCATACATAAATGTGATTTGTCTTATGTTTTGTGGAGTTAATTAAGTATCAGAGAAATATGTTTACTGACTCAAGTCTTGCATATTTGCGAGGATTTTGTCATTGACTTTGGTCCAAACAGGTCACCTTTGGAACCTTGGCAACACTTAGCTGCTCTTGGGAAAAACAAATGAGTCATTACAGTGTTGATATTGTTATTTTCTACCTTAATATCCCTGCCTTGTCCAATCATCCTGTGTATCTCCAAGTCCCCAGTGGCAGGAAATTAATTTGTAGAAATTTTTTAAATTGGAATTTCCAGCAAAGGGTACAAAGAACATCTTTGTACATTTCTTTGCAACTTCCTGTAAATGGGTAATTGCTTTAAAAACAGATACCTTTCCTACATATTCTCAAATACACAGACTAGCATGAGCAATTCCATTTAAATGTCTGGTTTAATCATCTCCATCACTTTCCAAATACAGTAGTAGACAGACCCTGCTAGACTAAGGTAAAAGAGAACCTTGCATCAGATACTGTTCAGGTTACAGGGTAAAGGGATTTCTAAAACTGGAGGTTCCTTAATAGAAGGTATCCTTGATTTAGAGGGAGGAGAGAAAAGAATCCTGCAGGTATTAGAGCATGGTTCTCATCTGGAAAAGAACGGCTTTTGAGAAAGGGCAGCCTATGTGATGGTAAGGACACCCCAAAATACCAAAGCGGCCAACCAAAGAGGCCAACCAAAGCGACCAACCAAAGTGGCCTTAGTTGGCATGTGTTTTAACACTTCTAAAAATATTTACTGAACTTTCTTTTAATACGAGAGTTACTTTGTTAGCCTTTATAGAAAGGCAAATATTAAGAAGGCATCCTTTGTATCAAACTCCTCCCCTCAAAGTTTAGCGTAGAAAGACTGTAAGAGCCAGATGGGATGGATGGGAACAGCATCTTCTAGCCCCAACAGGGCTGATAAACATGTGAACTCACAGAGATTGTGATAGCAACACACTTCTATGGGTTCCACCAATTGAAATCACAGCATGGAGAAGCGGAAGCAGACATGAAGTCCTGCCCTGGCCAAGGAGCTATTTGCAATTGATACCTGTGGGGAAAGGAAAATCCCAATTTTCTCCAATGGAGTGTCACTGGGCATATCAACCACACTCAGGGCAAGCCCTATGATCCAGAGCTACTGTGCAGAGCGGACTCCATGTTTTTTGTGGGGGATCTTTAATTCACTTTCATTTTGGTATGTTTTATCTTATTGGGTTTTCTTGTTTGTTTTTGGTCCTTTTGGTGTGTGTGTGTGTGTGTGTGTGTGTGTGTGTGTGTGTGTGTGTGTGAGAGAGAGAGAGAGAGAGAGAGAGAGAGAGAGAGAGAGAGAGAACATAAAGTTGGAAGTTGTGTTGGTTGAGAGGTGAAAAGGATCTGGAAGGAATAGGGGAAGAAGAAAGAAAACTATTAAAATATATCATATGAAAAAATTAAATGCTAATAAAGAAGTAATGAGGGAGTCCCTCAGTCATCTTCTGAAGTCATCATCCATTCCCAGTCTCTTCTTCATTCCACGGGTCCAAACAACTCTCAGATGACATGGCTTCTGCTCCTCCACACTCTCTTCTTTGCCACCTGTTCCCATCACTAGGGTCTAAAGTTATACAAGGTAGTCTTCCCCAAGTATGGTTTAGCTTGGGTTTGTCTCTCTATGCTTTTTTTAAATGCTACTGTCTGCATATTTTGTTGTGTAACTAACTGAGGATGACTTTGAACCTCTGATCTCCCTGCCTCCACCTCTGTAGATCACAGGTTAATCACATGTGCATTCTATCCTGGGCTCAGAATCAAATCCAGGACCTCCTGCATTCTGAGCAAACACTCTCATCCGACTTAACTCTCAGGCCTCAACATAATTTGTAATACGAGTTAAAATATCTTTTCCCTCTAAGCCAGTTACTGACTCATTCTTATCAATACTAACCATTTCAATTCCTATGGAGAGTGGGATTATATTTTTAAGCAAGGGAATCTCAATAGGTTAAGCAGTTGAAACCAAGCATTGTAGTTTCACGACAACTGGCTCTAAACTAGTTTATTTTGAGAACAGTCTGTTAGAACA
Organism: Hylomyscus alleni; assembly: GCA_019843855.1. NCBI lineage: Eukaryota > Metazoa > Chordata > Mammalia > Rodentia > Muridae > Hylomyscus > Hylomyscus alleni. Next base: position 13,893 of record JADRCC010578926.1, read on the forward strand.
GTGAGATATTAAGACTGTTGCCACAATTTAAAATCAAATCTGTGTTTGAAATTTTAGCTTCAGACTAACCTCAACATTCAACTCTAATTGAGTTCAATTCAAGATTTAGAGTATCCATTAAATATGAAATAAATCTCAGAGTCATTTTGATTCATATTTTTCTGATGAGGAAGGATGTTGAACATTTCTTTAAGTACTTCTTGGTCATTTGAGATTCCTCTGTTGAAAATTTTCTGTTTAGCTCTGTACTCATTTTTTAAATTGGGTTATTTGGTTTGTTGATGTCTAGTTTCTTGAGTTCTTTATATATTTTGTATATTAGTCATCAGTCAGATGTAGGGTTGGCAAAGATGCTTTCCCAGGCTATAGGCTGCCATTTTGTCCTGTTGATGGTGTCCTTATCCTAGCAAAAGCTTTTCAGTTTCATGAGGTCCTATTTATTGTTAATCTTGGTGCCTGAGCTCCCAAAGTGTTTTGTTCAGGAAGTTGTCTCCTGTGCCAATGAGTTCAAGGCTATTCACCACTTTCTTTGTTATTGTGTTCAGTGTGTCCAGTTTTATATTGAGGTCTTTGACCCATTTGGACTTGGGTTTTGTGCAGAGTGATAGATATGGATCTATTTGCATTCTTCTACATGCTGACATCAAGTTAGACCAGCACTATTCATTGAAGAAGACTTCTTTTTTCCATTGTATGGTTTTTGCTACTTTGTCAAAAATCAAATATCAAAACCCCATAGGTGTGTGGGTTTATTTCTGGGTCTTCAATTCAATTCCATTGATCAACTTGTCTGTTTTATGCCAATACCACACAGTTTTTATTACTATTGCTCTGTAGTATAGCTTGAAAGTAGGGATAGTGATACCTCCAAAAGTTCTTTTATTGTACAGGGTAGTTTTAGCTATCATGATTTTTTTTTCCATATGAAGTTGAGAATCTCTCTTTCAAGGTCTGTAGAGAATGGTGTTGGAATTTTGGTGAGAATTGCATTGAATCTGTAGATTGCTTCTTGTAAGATTGTCATTTTTTTCTGTTAGTCCTACCAATCCATGAGCAGGTGAGATCCTTGGGGAGTCTTGTAGAAGAGTGGGGGATAGAACTGAGTGAGCCAGAGGGGTCAAGGACACCACAGGAAGACTCACAGAGTCAAATTACCTAGGCCCATGGGGTCTCACAGAGACTGAACCACCAACCAAAGAGCATGTAGGGGCTGGACCTAGGCCCCACACACATCTGTAACAGATATGCTGCTTGTCCTTTTTGTGGGTTTTCTAACAATTGGAGCAGGAGCTGTCTCTGACTCTGTTGCTTGCCAATGTTCCCCTTCCCCTACCTGAACTGCCTAGTTGAGCCTCAGTGGGAGAGGAGGAGCTTAGTACTGCTGGAACTAGGTGTCCAGGGTGAGGTGGAACCCAAGTGGGGCTTCCCCTTCACTTCAGGGAAGGGGAGGGGATAAAGGGGGCGGTATTTGCAAGGGCAAGACTGGGAGGAAAGGAGAGGGGGGCTATGATTCAGATGTAATGTGAATTAAAAAAATAAATTATGGGAAAAAATGAAACAAATCTGACTTACATTGATAAATTCATTGAAATTTGAAACAGGTTTTTAGACGGTATTTTCACATCATGATTTTTTTTTTTCAATTAAATAGAAACTGCAGGAACTTTCCTCCAAGGTCCTATAAAATGATGTGAACTCAGTCACTCAAAGTCAATCATGCTGGCTACTTCTCATTCGTTTGCATATGAGTTTCTTCTGTATTTGAAAGAAGACCTTATTCAACTACAACTATTAAAATAGGTTAAAGTAAAACTTAATATAAATTTAAATAAAAATTCTAAATCTGAACCTCGACTATGATTTTTAGCATATGGGTGTAGGCTGAAATAACTCTTTCTCTAGGCATCTTCTCCAGCTTTGTCTTCTCATTTTTCTCTCCCAGTCTAGCTCCAAACAGCATTCTTGACTCTGAAAATACTGCAGTTGGGGTTGAGTATGGAGCTCAGGTGCTAACTTGCTTGCTTGGTATGCAGGGAGCGCTTCACCATGAAGCCTGGTGGCTCACAGCACTAATGCCTACACTCAGAAGATTCAGACAGGAGGATCAGAAGTTCAAGGTCACACTCAGCTCTATGGTAAGTTCAAGGCCAGCCTGAGCTATTTGAAACCTTGTCTCAAAAATCATACCCTAAATGTTGGATTCTTGATTTCCCACTTCTCAGCTGTCCCTCTAGTTACAGTAATCTTGGTATTTTCTCCTTTGGGAAATACCCAGTTCTTTCCAAAGCGCCATCCATTTGCATGGACCATCTTTTTTATCATTCTCCTTTTTTTGTAAAAAAGAAAGTGAAAGGAACTCAAGATGGTATAACTGAGAAGAAAGTGAGGGGGAATGGAGAGAGACATTCTCTTGTTAGATTGTTTAGAAGCTGGTATGTCTCTTCAGCACACTTCTGTATGGAGGTAAAAAGAGTCATGCCTTTGTCCTCTGATGTGGAATGGATCCAGATTCAACTGATGTAACCCTAAACTGACTGGTCCCAAGGTGTGGTGCACAGCATTGGTGGTCTAGCACTGGTAGTTAGCTATCTGGTGGCACAGGGAGTGGAATCTGTCTTGCTAGAAATGTTTGCTGGATTCAATTAGCTACATGTTAATATGGCTTCTTGGTACTCACTACAAGTAAACTGATGGAGATGTAAAATATGTGATGCAAAGTCACATGGTTTAGGTCTTAAAGGTGGTTCTTTGCTTTTACCATTTGACTTGGAGGAGGCTCATTCTCAAAATATTCCACTTGGCCATCTTTAGAATAGTTTCAACATGTAGCTCAGAAAGCCAGGGTGCAGGTTCTCCAAACTACCTCTCTTGTGCAGTCCAGTCATACACACAACAACTAGAGAAATGATTGACACTTGGGTCTATGAACAGCATAGAGTCTAGGAATAAAGTTGATACCCAGCCTCACATGCATAGCTCTACAAGGAAGCTTTGGACACTTCACATCCTGGAGAATCAGCAAGAACTTGGCTCTGAATGTGTGTATTTTCATCTTTTGTTGGTATATACTTAGCCCTGTGACTATACGTTTCATCAGAGGGAGCTCGTTGGGATCATTCTGCATATAGATGTTACAGAGTCACAATGATCTAGGTTCCTAGGAACCTAGATTCAGTCTGTCAGTCGCTTCAACATCTAAAACCCAGCTAGATCCTGGAAAGTTAAGGACAGGGCTTTCCCCAGGTTCCTGATAACCCACCAATTATTTCTTTCTACAGACTAAACAGGACACTTGTTGATTGTCACTTACCTGCCCCAAGGATTCCATGTTCTGTTACTAATATCCACAGCATTAGTGGTTTAGGTTTCTGGATACCACCCAAGATTGCAGTCCCTTAAGATGACTGAAGCCACATTTTCTGGTGATAGCTAAGTGCTATCAACTTGGCATTCTTATTTTGGCATTGCCTCTGCCCCATTCTTCCCAGAGAGTCCTGCTCCAGAGCAACGTCCCTTCTCCTACATCCTGATCTGCGAACACTAGTTAAGGATGCAGCATCCCTTTCTCACAGTCCCCATCATGTTGGCAAGCAGTGTCCCCATGAGCCCTTCTGCAGAGCACAGTTGGCTAATGGATTTGCTGGCCATGTATAACCACTTGCTTTTACATGCCTGCTGTTTTGAATCTTTGAATTTCTTATTTTGTCATCCGCCACTGTATCTCTGGAATTTCACTTCATTAAATGTGAGGGCATTGCCATTTCTAAGCTCAACCAACCATCCCAGTGACAAGTTAGCACCATTTGTTGGAAGTGTCCCACGGTGTTAAGGCCTGTGTCACAGTAGAGTGTTTCCATGTTAATGACCTTAATGCTGTGTTCCAGCTCTGTGATCTAGCACCCATGGGTTACAGTTCCATTAGGCTCAGTGGTATACTACCAAGAGCTATGATTCATGCTCATCTTTTTGGGCTATAGTTCTTTCCTTCCTTACCAAGTACAGAACTAGCCAACCTATTATTGAATAAACCAATCCTAATCTCTTGACAACCAGGAGAGGATTAAATTACACATCACAACACAGCTGACATTAGTCTGAATGGAAGAGATGTCTTCATCTCTTTGGCTGCCAAAGAGATGGAGGCACTTGTATTCAATAGGAAAAATGTCCACTTCACCTGACCACAAGCTTCCAAGAGTATCTGAAATACTTAATATCATTGAGTGGTGTGAGGTCAATCTAACAGGATCTACTTTCCCAATACACAGGTTGTGATAGAAGCCCAAGGGTTGAAGGTTTAACCCTAGAGACTTGTAGTCCTTATAGTTAAGTCTCAGGGTCTTTGATTTGCTCTTGCTTCTGACTTTAGGAATTGATGTGACAGAAAGACAGGCTGATTTTTACTCTTCACCTGTAATGTGTAATTAATCACTTGTATAAATCTCCCATTTTCTTTTTTCAATGCAAAACTTGGGCCCTACAGAGCCATGTGATTCCATTGTTCTCAGAGTACCGTGAGCCCATCTTCAAAAGCCTGAGAGATTGCACCTGCCAGTGTCTTCCTTCCCACTGATCTTCTGCCTTGCCATACTATTCTCCGACAGGACGTGTGATCACCTGTGATGTAGTCATAGCTACTGGTCAACCCATAAATGACTCAGCTTCGGAATCCCATTTTAGATCCTTGTTCTTGAGAACACATGACCTGTCTTGGGTCACATTTACTGAAAGGTGGACTCTAAAATGGACATCCTCATTGCAGAACGATATCAGGGAACACACAGACTTACAACCTCACCCATAGATAGGGTGAGAGCGTTCAGCTACCATAACTTCAGGCCTTTTGTAGCTTTCACACTGTCATCAGTCCTCCTGGGTCCCCTGGGATTCTCTGGGTCAGTAACTAACCAGAGCAAGGCTGCTAAAACTGAAATACTTCTGCCTGGCTGAGGACTCCTCTCAGTGCAAGCCTTCGTCTTCGTCTCACTTATCATTCTGGCAAAGGCATTCTCAAATGAACATTTAGGTGAGACATTTGCTTATGAAACCAGTCTGTCTCCTTCCTCTTCTTCTTCCACAGAAGCCAGACCACAGATCAGTCTAAAGGAGCCTTGGCTTCCTCCTCCTATGTCAGGAATTCACTTCCCGGCTATCCCAGTGTCTCTTTAGGCTACCTTAAGGGACACAGGGACTATGCCTATCAGAGATTAAAAAATGAACTTTCTAGGGGAGGAGGAAAGCTGTAGCATTGGTGAGTATCTGGTCTCATGAGAAGCTCTGGACCATAGATGGTCCTTAAGAATGACCCCCGAAATTGAAGCAAGAGGGACCATCCTTTCTAATTCTGCCTCTGTAACTCACTGAATAAATACTGGCACGAGGGAACCATACTAGGTGGGTGAGTCGGCTCCTGTTAGCTGAAGGCAATGCCCAGCTGTGAGCCATTAGCAGCAAACATTCCCAGCAGCGGAGGGAATAAATGCCCAGGTGCCCACTGGGGACTTCAGCAACCTACAGTTGCTTCAAGAGGAAGCTAAAAACTATTGTTTTGATTAAAGGAATACAGAATGAAATTCCTGGTCCTTTTATAGACCAAATATGTCACCTCTAACAAAGCTATGTGGGTTCTTGGAGTATATTTCCTTGGGATAGAAAAGATATTGCCAATTTGTTCAGCTATACTAAGTCAGGAGCAATGTCAAAGGAATCCTCTATTTTCAGTGCACATGGTGTGCTCTCTCAGCAAGCACAAACAATAGCAATTACAACCACAGCTTATTGACTACCGACAGACATGCTTCTTGTAGCATGTATGATGCTTCAACATCCAGCTCCCAAGGAACATGGATACTGGGCATCTTCTCTACTGAATGGTGGGACCAATTGCTAGTTGGAAAGTGGATGGGTTTTCTGACAGTACCCGGCCAAGAAACAACATACCTGGAATGAAACCCAGCTCTTCTTGGCCACAGGAACAGTTTTCTTTACCACATCCCCCTGCTTCCAAACCCACATAGAAAGCAGAGTCCTCATCACAAATGCTTTCAGAAACCATCGCACATTTCACTCTAAAGGAAAGGCAAAAGTTGAAGCTTCAGAGCCCTTCCCTGTAATGATCAAACACATTGATAACTATGATCATGTGATAATGGCACAGGTGTTCGATGCAGGGGTGGCAGATTTCTTCTGAAGCCTGGGAAGATATTCTGTAAAATGTGTGCTCTCTGCCAGTGTGCATTCACTAAGCTGTTTTGTCCCCCACAGTATCTAGTCTCCCAGCTGGTTATATTCTCCTTGCTTGGCAGTCAGTATATGAACTGCTGTGGGACACACACACACACACACACTTTCTCCTGACCTTCAATTATCAGGATGCAGCAGGCTTTTGAGGTCTTTTATTCTTTTTCCATCCTGAACCTTTTGATGGGTTGCTTATATATTCCTTACCCTGTGAGCTAACAAGGCTGTCTATGAGGAGAGGGTTCTTGGGCAGCCAATTAGAGGCTGTGAGAGTGATCAGAACAGAGCAGCCTGCTGGGAGTGCATCCTTTACAGAAGGAAATGCAATGCACCCATTGCTAAGAGTTTGGTTTGGACTCTCTCTCTCTCTCTCTCTCTCTCTCTCTCTCTCTCTCTCTCTTTCTCTCTCTCTCTGATTGTGTGTGTGTTTCTGTCTCTGTCTCTCTCTGTCTCTGTCTCTCTGTCTCTCTGTCTCTTTATGTTAAAATACCTAATGATAGTGGTTAGCTTTTCACAATAAAATATGGATAAAGGTAGCCTACTTGTAAGATTCAATGCTCTGAATATAATCTGTGGATGCAAATAACTGACAGCTGCAGATAGAATTGCAACATGCAACTGGAGAAGACAGAAGGAAACTGGTCCACTATCTGTGTATGAAAGCCAGAGGTGATGTTACCTGACAGTTGCAAATGCAGGTCCTTCCTAAGCAGAACATGGAAAATCACCCACTGGAATCTCTACCAAGCATACTGTATCTGACTCTCAATCTAGCCCAATCTAGCTGAATCTTCCTTCCTCCCAACTAGTTCTTTGTCTACAGTCTTTTCATACGTTTGTTCCAGTGGCCCAGTGAGTTTAACTAGAGTTGCTTTTAGGAATATACATAGGGGTTATTTACCAGATCATGAAAAACCCAGCAGCAGCTGCCTCAGTGCTTTCTCCTTCCCCAGACACCATTGACTGCCATTTGGTTCCCCAGGGAAGGGCCGGGCCTCGTGAGTTTCTCCTCCCCTTACATGCTGACCTAATTCTTCAATAGAACAAAAAAAGGGGGGGGGAATGAGACTTAAATAAGCAGAAGAGGGACATGAGATAGAACAACTCTGTCAGTATACCTCTCAGTGTCTCAAGAAACAGTTGCTCCATCCAGCAGATCACTCCCCAGTCACCCCAGGCCAAGTCCCTGCATGACCTAGCTAACTGATTCCGTATTGTGTCTATCCATTATTAAAGAACATACAGACAGGTTTTGATACATTCAACTGTGGTGGGTTTTTTTTTTTTTTGTCCATGTTGAGGCATAAATAGAAGAGTTATGTGTTTAATCAACACAAGCAGATGTCAAGGAGTGCAAAAATATGCCTCTTTTAAAGTCAGTATGTCTGCATGTCTGCACCGGCATATGCCCAGAACATGTGTATTTTGAGTGGTAAGCAAGGACAAATGACTAAAGAGACAACAAAGCTCATCCCTCAGAATATTCTTTATTTTTTATAATGTCTGTTGTATTGTAACACTTCATATCCATTCAGGGGGCTGGTGAGCAGGCTGCTGTGATCTGAGACAGCCTGCAATGTGGGCTGAGCCAGGGACCCTGTCACCCACAGTCCCTTTTTTGTGGAAATAACAGTGCAAGCTCTCCTTCATGTCAAGATGAGTTGATAGCTAGAGATACGCCCCAGGGAGGAGCATAACTGTAGATCAGGGTTAAAGAAAAAAGTGACCTGTTTGGTTTGTTTTTATTTTTTAAACTGGGTCACACTATTTAAACTTTGGCTGTCCCAGAACTTACACATAGATGAGCAAACATTGATGCCTCTGTCTCCCTAGTGCTGAGAATAAAGGCCTGGATAAACTGGTAAAATAATGTTTAAATAGGGATAGAATTTTGCTGGGAACTCCTGAGGGAAGAGAATGCGAGACAGAACACTCTAGATATCACTTTGATAAGAGATAAAGATGCTGAAGTTTCTCCTAGGGGGAAAAGGGGAAGAGGAATGCAAATTTGACAATAGTTTCAGGGGAATGCCCTTCTAGCAGTCTGATGCAAAGAAAACTAATACTTGAATGAGTAGGTGACCCATGTCAGACACTGCACGAGGCTCGCTAATGCTGACATTGTTTTATCCTTATAACAACTGCATGAGATAATGACGCTGTTTCATATTTACCAAGGGGAAAAGGCTCAGGTGATGGGTTAAGTGTTCTTCTGAGAGTCATGTCACATGACTTGTATCAAGCCACGCTATCTGATTTCTGGCAAGTGGGTCCCAGGTGAGTATTGGGAGCAGAAAACACACCTGAGCCAGGTTAGTGGCAGGCGACCTGCAAGGGGTCTTCAGGAGGTTGATGATAAAACGTCTTAATCATTACAAGAAAAGAGGAAACAAGCTCTTAAAATGAATGGGAATTTTCCATGACATTTAGTGATGTCAGATTGAATATGACATGATCTGA
>JADRCC010578930.1:0-12683 GCA_019843855.1 Hylomyscus alleni
CCTCATTGTATGTACACATTAAAGGTACTAGTCAGAGTATGCTCTTCTCTGTTCCTTGCTGGTTATCAGAGGAAGGCTGTTTTCAGTCATTCTCCAGGTGAGTCTTTCCAATCTAACAAGCTTTCTAATTAAAAGAGGATCTGCTAGCCAAGTTGAAGTAACAATCTTCTATAACCAAATCACAAGATGGACATTCTATATACTTTGCCATATTCTATTTCATAGAAGCAAGTCATCAAGGTCAAGCCACACTGAAGGTGACAAAAATCATAGGAAGTTGGTGATATCACTGGTGGCCATTTAAAAGATTACATACAAATGCAAAGCCTACTATACATTACAAAATTGATATGCATATTCAATCCCACATAGTTGAATGTATATTGAACTTTTGACTAAGGAAGTGAATTCTGCAAAGGTGGCCCTTGTCACAAATTTATAAAATCCACATTTGAAAGACAATTAAAAACACTTACTAGCTCTATGAGCAAATTAGTTACCATCAGGAACCCATTTTCTCCATATATAAAGCTGGGCATACTTTTAAATGTTGGTTCTCTTTTAAGATTCATCTCTTTTGGAAATAAGACAGTTTTTCTCTTGCCCTTCTCTTAGGTCAAGTGATACAGATAGAGGTAAAACCATCTCCAGGTTCTGTAATGTTAAGCATGGGCATTAGAAATAGAACTGTTCACTTAAGACCATGGCGACTGGGTCAGGATGTAACACATGCCTTTCCTGTCCATGAAGACAAGACCTGAGACTTAAAATGCACTGTGTTGCAGAAGGCTGCTCTTGAACTCCTGATGCACATGCCTTCTAAGTGGGATTACAGGTGTGTACAGAATATTTTAAGTGAAGATAAAGCTCCAAGAATATACACATGGAGATTCTTATAGCCATCTGGTTTACTAAATGCCTATATGAGAAAATAAAGTTGACGAAAGCATTGAGTAATGGGGTTCAGAGAAAGAGACAAATTCCTGAAGATATTGAAAAACCTGGACAGAGCCTTGCCTGCAAAATAAGAACATTACATTTCTTAGGAAGCCTATTTGAATTGTGTCTGTGGCCTGACCCGTCCACTTTGCACAGTCTTATATATCATAAACAGACTCTCAGCAAATACACACTAAGTACAACAAGAGAGAGGGGGTGGGGACAATTGAGAGATAATTAGCATCAAGATACAAGGAGCAGAGATTTAGATCACATTCTCTCCAGAGACTCTTCCTTTACCCTAAAATCCTGTGGTTGACTTCTTCCCAGGATGCCTTTTTTAGGCTTCAATTTTGATCTTGTGTCCAAGATATTCAGGGATGGCTTAGGTGGCTCCCTTCTGTTTTTTCATGGTTGCTCCAAGCTCAAGGCTGGGTAGGTGGGCTGAACTTGTAAAACTTTAGCTCTCAGCAGCCTCTGGCACAGGAAGTTAGCCCATAGAAGTTTCAAAAGAAAAAAAAAATCACCCAGAATATAAGACCCAGAGCAGGAAGCAAAAGTAATGAAGGAATGTCCTCAGCTTTCACAGGAAATTATTTTCACTCCACTGCTATAAAAAGTAACAGATTTGACCCTTCATCCCTCCCCACCTCCTTCTCTGTTAACCTCCGCATCTAGGCAATGGGGAGCAGGGGCCAGACTGAGGCAATGAAAGACAGGCTGCCTTTCATGAAAACCATCACAAGAAAACACTGGTCCCAGCCAGAGGCCCCAAGAACAGTTAAATCAACCGAGGTACTGAGTTGGACAGTTTGAGTGAAGAAATCCAAAAGCCTTTCTTAGCAACTACAGGAATGAAGCATCTCTTTCCTATAAGAAACTACAGACTACAGGGAGAAAATGTAATTTCCAGCTGGTTTTCACAGGATATTGTGACGGTTTATCAAAGGAAGTTGTTATTTTACGTAACTACTTTGATTCTATCCCAATGCTGTTTTAGGATTGAATAGCAAAGAAACACTATAGACCTACAAATGTTCTGAGACCCTAAGGTGGAGGTCCCAAGACTAAATCTGAAGATTGCGCCTTTGCATTTCTTCTTTGCAGACCTGGGCAGCTAGAATCAGCATCATGTCCCAGCCTAGGTCTATCACAGAGCATCCTCATTTGCAAGGTTCAATTAAGGAAAGATGAAAATACCATGTTGATAAAAGGATGAAGTGATAGGAAATGACCTAGGATCAGTGAGTAGGACAGGCACTGAAGTGACACAAGGGGCTAACGTGTGCAAAGCCAGGGGCTCACTCTTATTCCCTTTATAATTTTGCTTCTCTTTGATCCCAGAGGGCTATTTCAGTTACTTGTCTTTTGCTGTGATTAAACACTCTGATAAAAGCGACTTAAGAGAGAAAGAGTTTATTTAGATTTGCATTTAGTGCCAGAAAGATACAGTCCATCACGGTGGGTAAGCATGGTAACAGATGTGGAAGGCACGGTAAGAGCAGGAAGCTTGGTGATCATATTGCAAAAACTCAAGCATCACCCTAAGTGATTTACTCCAGTGGTAAGTCTCCACCTGCTAAATGTTACACAGTCTACAAACAGTGCCACCAACTGTACGTCAGGTATTTAAACATATAAGCCTATGAAGGACATTTGCCATTTAAATCACAATAGCAAGGGATCTCTCTCTCTCCTCTCTCTTTCTCTCTCCCCTCTCTTTCTCTCTCTCTCCTTCTCTCTCTCTATCTCTCTCTCCTTCTCTCTCTTTCTCTCTCTTTCTGCAGTGTCTAGCATTTGTCATTTGCATGAATGCAGGGTCAGTTGAAGAAGTAACTGCTTCTACATGAACATAAGATTCTATACAAGCCCAGTTTAGAATCAATGAATGACTGTATTTACAGAAAGACAAATATTTAAATTCCCATAACTGAAACAGAATTCTAATATACTCCAAAGCATTTTAATTAATAGACGAGGGAACTGAAGGGATGGACCAGTGGCTAAGGGCACTGGCAACTTTTGCAGAGGACCTGGGTTCAATTCCCAATAATACATAGCACCTCAGAATTGTCAGTAACTCTAATTCTGGGAGAGCTTCTACTTTCTTCTGGCATAGATGTATATGTGAGCAAATTACCCATACACACAAAAATAAAAATATGTAAAAAAAAAAAGTCCCAGAAGAGTTAATAAACAGATGATATTCCTTTACTTATTATTATTAAAGCTTGATTATAAAGAATTTTCAATCATCATCAACAACAAAAACATATGTAGTAATTAACCTGGTAACAACACTTCAATTATAAGAAAACATGAGAAAGCATATAAAGTTAACTACCTTTCTACTTTAAACTCTGACATGGATTTCTTTTTGTGGTGGATAAGTCCATAAAAGTATATTTGACAGTGAAATTATAAAATCCAATATAAAATCCCACAGCTTCAGAATGGTTCTTATAACTGAATGGAAGTTCACTGTTCATTGAGATGTATAGATTTTGGTCTGCTTAAATAAATAATTTTTTAATTTCAGAATTTTTACTTTTTGGTTTACAGGGTACTTTAGTATTTGATATGTGAATTTTTGTTCAATTTTTTGAGACTATAATAGAATTGCACCATTTCACCCTCCCATTTCTCTCTCCAAGCCCTCCCATGGAACACCTTTCTCTGTCTCTCTTTTAAATTCATTTCCTCATTATCTTTAATTGCCTATATTTATATCAATTATAAATATATTTATATAGTGTTTATAGCATATTATACATAATGTTTATTATATGTTTATAATATAGTATCAATTAAAAATGTGTTTATTTAAATATGTATTTAAATTTTTTTTCTACTCAGTCTTTATAGTGTTGCAGATTATACAGGGCTGACCATTTGGTATCAGATAGCCAATTGGTATGCTCTTCCGTAGAAATCATTTCATCTGTTCACAGCATCCCTTAGTTGTGTATAGAATTGTCTCTAAGAATTGAGGATCCCATGTTTTCCCCTACCCAAATTAGCATGTCTATTATTGTCATCCTTCTTCTGGTCATGTTTAGGCAGCCATGTAGGTGAGACTTTATGAGTATAGAATCTAAAATTTGTAAGAGATATAATCTCACAGTAAATTTAGTTCTCTGGCTCTTACAATCTTCCCTCCTGCTCTTTCACAATGATCCCTGAGTCTTAGATAACACGCATAGCATAGTATTGTAGATGATTCTGTTGAGACTGGGCTCCATAACCCTGAATTTTGATTGGTTGTGGTTTTTTGTAACAACTTCCATATGTTGCAAAGAGAAGTTTCCTTGATGAGGCGTGGGAACTATACTTTTGTTTGGGTATAAAGAGAAATATTTACAATGTAGTATTTGGGGTGGAGCATACTGATTTAGTAAAGAGGTGATTGAAGTTTCTCCTCTAAGATTCATGACTTCACTAGCTCTGGGTAGTTGGCTATATTTTCAGAACCAGGAATCATTTCTCACTTGTGCATTGGGTATTAAGTCAAATTAGAGAGTTTTTGGTTACTACCAAAGAATGTATGCCACTACTGCACCCTTAGGGTTATCTTAGTGATCGTTAATGGGATTCATATGTGTCATACTTAAGTAGAAATGTTTGCTAATTCCCTTCTTGGAAATTAGCATGGCACCTTCTGGTACCATGAAAACTAGTCTTCACTGGTGAGGTTTTGAGGTCACATCCAGTTTAGGGGGGTGGTTTCTGGGCTCTGTTTGATGTATGATTTTATCATCACAAACTTATGTGCTGAACTTGCCACCCATTTTTTACTCATAAAATTGGCTTCGGTGGTATTGAAGTTTGGTCTTTTGCTATGTATTGTAATGCTAAATACTGGCCCTCAAGGCCTGGTTGCCCCTAGGGAGGAGAGAATCTATAAATACACAACTGTTGCTCCCCCCCCCCAGTTATACCTGATTGGTGAATAAAGATGCCTACTACTGATAGCTGGGCAGAAGAGAGATAGGCAGGGTTTTTGGTTTCCCAGGTTTGGGGTCAGAAGAGTCCATGAGAGAAGAAAGAGGAAGGTAGAGAGAGGAGAGTCTCCAGAGGTTAGATGAGTTACAAATACATGGCTATGAGGGCTGGCTTTGAGTTAAGAGCTGCTCAGATACAACATGGCAAATTGTAATTCGAGGTTATTGATGGGGAAATAAATTCGAATAGCTTCGAAGGTAGATGCCTGCTCAGCTCTAGTGCTGATTAAGGCTTTTTATACATATAAAGGGCATGTATCTTTTATCTGGGAACTAAGTGATCAAAGGCCAGGTAGAAAATTCCATTTGAGATTAAATGACTTCTACAACACAGTAGCAATTTGTTTTAGATTTCTTAGGATGTGATTGACTCGGCTGCCCTCTGATGCTCACAATCCAATGAAGCACATACAGATGATCACATAAAATATGCACTTAGTTAAGCAATTATGATAAAATGTGGTGGGCATTAATGGAGGAGCCGAGACATCACAATTAGTTGTTGAGTACTTTGCTCAAGAGAGCCAAAGAAGATTCATCAAAGTGAAGACAAATTAAAGGTAACAAAGGAATCTGGCAAATAGCCAGTTAAAGAAAAGAAACCAAAGACCGTGTGCTGACATCACAGAGAAGTCTACTTCCGTGGAAGACACATCACAAAAAATAATAATAAATAAGATATAAAGTGATCAAGGAAGAGACTTCAATGTCAACTTCCACTCCATATCTATAGAGACACAGCCATAAACACGCAGAAACACATACACATACACACATACACACACACACACACACACACACACACACACACACACATATACAGATACATATGCACACAAAAACACACACAGAGAGACGCATACACAGATACAGACAGAGACATACAGACACACAGACAAACAGATAAACACACAGATATACAGACACATAGACACAGACATAGACACACATGCCTACACATACACAGAGACACACAAACATTAATGGAGACACACTTATACACACACAGACATACAGACACAGATGCACACAAAAACACACACAGAGACACATACACAGACACATACATATATATAGACAGACAGATGGACAGACAAACAGACAGACAGACAGACAGACACACACACACACACACACACACACACACACACACTATTACCACTATGTGAATGAGGTTTGGTTTGGGTAAGATGTTCAGATCTGCGTTGTATTTTCCCTGTGTGCCAGAAGGGAAACTTGACCTGACTGCCTTTACTCTAGCCATAGGGAAAGTATGGAGGCAGCCAAGTTTATGCTGGACTGGAAATGAAATGTCAAATGTCAAGAGTCTACTTCCTGCTTGCTGTTTAATCATTAGACATAATTTTTGTCATGTGGAAAAAGAGTTCATTATAATCAGACTGGAAATTCATGTACCTGAAAACCTTCAGAAGGGAACTCGGAGGGAAGAAACACTACTGGATAGCAGATACAAAACAATTCTTATCAGTTCAAATCTGTTTTACATTTCATTCCAGATTCTGAGAGTTAGCACCACAACAATGAGCCTTTGTAAATTAATGAGGGTAACAGCAGGGGAAAGAATCAATCAGCCACTCTTGCTCCTGAACCTTCCTCCTGGTAACAACCTAAAGTGAACCTTGGAGTCAAGACCTCAGACTAATAACTTGCTTTCTTACCCTTTGAACAGAACAATTAAATAATCACATTCCTCTCAGCCCATTTCCTGAATGTATTAATTAGATTAAAGCACAACTTGTCAGCCTCTCCTGAGAGGAAAGGGTTTGTTGGATCTGGTTTCTCTTGCCCTCCAGCTTCCAAAAGTGTGGACAGCTTTCAAATGGGGGAGGGGGGCTGGTACCTGGACAAGCAAAACTGCTGTGCTGTGTAGTTGCTATTCTTTCTCCTGGACTAGCTCGCTCATTCTTTTCATCCTAACTCCTCTACTATGGCATGTACATTTTTTTAAAATTAGAATCCATTCTCCTAGAAATTTATTTCTCTGAAAATACAGAAGCCACTTGGTAGCTCTGTGGGGCTGAATCTTGGCGTCTCATCCATCTATACACCTGTCCATCCATCCATCCATCCATCCATCCATCCATTCACAATTTATGGTACTGATTTTGAAAGATCCTATCTGTGTGAGCAGATGCAAATTACTTAATCTCTCTGTATTCTGCACTTTTGCTTCTTTGCCTACAAAGTGGGGACAGTAACAGGCTATGCCTATGTGGTTTCTGTGAGGGATCTTGAATTCATTGCTATGAAATGCTTCAATTACAATCTGGTTGATTTCATGAGGCATTTCTCAGTACTAGGATTATAGGATTTCAAATATCAACATGTCTCTATTTCTGCCACAAAATATTAAAGCACCAAGCCAAAACGCTCACATACTAGATTAAATGAAGTGAGAGAGGCATGTGGCACCCCAAAACTGTAGAGGGTGAAGGACTGGAGCCAGGCTATGTGCTGCCTGCCAAGACTTCTGCAAAAGCTTCTTGTAATGGTCTATGGAGGCCTCACCCTTTATTCAGCTAAGTGACAAGATCTTATGGAATTTCAACTTAAAATAGCAGTATCGACTACTGTACCATTCTGGGTTGGTTTTTTTTTTTTTTTTCATATTACTTAGCTTTACATACCTACTATTAGTTAGCAATATACTCTATATTTACCTTTTCATTTGGTTATCGAAACTGTTTAAAAGACAATCATAGACTTTGCAGGAAATGCCAATGCTTAGTCCTTGCTGCTGATAGGAAATCAGAATCTCTGGGAACAGGCTTCAGATAATGTTTTTGTTTGTTTATTTGCTTGGTTGTTTTTGCTGTACATGGGATCAAACCTTGTGCATGCTAGACAAGTAATCTACTAAGAAGCTTGACCCATACCCTTGGCCCTTTGAGACAAGGTCTTCCCCGTGCAGCTCAATCTGGTCTAGAACTTGCTATTTGTCCAGGCTGGGCCTCAGACTTGTATTTATCCTGCCTTAGACTTCTTAGAAAAGGAAAGCATTAGATACAAAGCAGTTAGTTCTAAAGGACATATATATCATTTGCCTTCTCCACATCTCTTTCTTACACTTTGTGTAATGCTCAGCCACCATGTCCAGGCTGCAATCTGGGTTTCAAAGGTAGTGATTAAGTGATTGGAATTCTCAAGCAAGCTTGAGAAACACTGGATACTGTCCATCTGCACTGGAGAATTAAAAACTCCTTAAAGCAGGGACATTTTCTAGTCACCTCCATTCATGCCTAGCACTTGAAATGTAATTGATATTCATTAATAGTTGGATGAATAAAGGAACAAATAATGGCTCTTTCTTACTGGGTTTCTAAGCCAAAAGGTGTATTCTCCCTGCAAACGAACTCCATTTTCCTTAAAACTTTTTGGGATACATAATTTCAAAGGCAAAATTGAGAACAGGTTGATGTCAAAAATCAAATAATTTATATTTAACTTCAGAGATGGTAGAACACACACACACACACACACACACACACACACTTACTACTTTCCTGGGATACTTAGAAAATGCTTCGTATTTATTTAGTGAAATATGGGGATAGACATTATTGGAAGTTCACCAGAGGCCATCATTTGAGCACATGTGCTGAAGCTGGTTGACATTGGTCTGGAGAGCCAGAAAGAACTAATTTGATAGAAAACCAGTGTGCAGCATCAGATTTTTGCAAAGAGAAGGAATTCTTATCCATGTCAAGAGTTTCTATGTATCTATTCAAACAACACATACATATCAATGAAAAGGAGGGACAGAGAGGCTAGTGATGGAAAGGCAGGAGAGGTACTCACAAGCACTATACGTTTGTAGCATTATTTTTCCCCAAATAAGCTGTCGTGTCATCTCTCTCACATGTTAAATGCCAAAATGCCATTGCATCCGATAATATGAACTATCTTGTAGTCTGAGGTACACCCACAACCTGTCAAGATTCCAGACTCAGGTGTGTGTGTGTGTGTGTGTTTGTGTGGTATGAGTGTGATGTGTGTGTATGTGTGGTGTGGTATGTGTATCTCTCTCTCTCTCTCTCTCTCTCTCTCTCTCTCTCTCTCTGTGTGCGTGTGTGTGTGTGTGCGTGTGTGTGTGCATGAAGATGTTATATGAGGCTGTGAGTCATATTAAAATCCAAGCCTTTAGCAGAAAAGGAAAGCATTAGACACAAAGCAGCTAGTTCTAAAGGACATACATATCATTTGCCTTCTCCACATCTCTTTCTTACACTTTGTACATTTAGTCAAGAGTCTTGACAGGCAATAGCAGCAAGTTTAGTTACTGCTCAAATGGTTGTTCTTTGTATCTTTAAACTGGTATTGACATTGCATTTACTTCAGTCATTGTTTTGCATGAATGTAACAGATTCCAAATATATATAATTTAGTAAGAAAAATGCATAAATCCCTCATATGGTATTACTTCTTTAAAGATTACTGATATGATTACTGTTTTAGAAATGATGAGCTAGGTTCTTTTTAAATATTGTCCTTGTTTGCTTTCTCTTGCTCTCATAAAAAACAATGACCAAAGAAACTTGGGGATGGAACCATATATTTTGTTTATAATCTATTTGTTTAAAATCTATTTGTTTATAACTATTAATAGTCCATCATAGAAGGAAGTAAAGGCAGGAACTCAAACATAGAAACCCAAGAGCAAGAACTGGTGATGAGACAACAAAGGACTGTTGCTTGTTCCCCTGGCTTGCTCATCCTGCCTTCTTTATCTATCTGTCTATCTATCTATCTATCTATCTATCTATCTATCTATCTTTCTTTCTTTCTTTCTTTCTTTCTTTCTTTCTTTCTTTCTCTTTCTTTCTTCCTTTTTCAGCTTTTTAATTTTATTTACTTGTTTATTTATTTATTTTTCTTTTATTGGATATTTTATTTATTTACTTTTAAAATGTTACCCCCTTTCCCAGTTTCCCCTCCGGAAACCCCCTTCCCACCCCCTTTCCCCTGCTTCTATGAGGGTTCTCCCCCACTGACGCACCCACTCCCACCTCCCTGCTCTGGCATTCCCATGCACTGGGGCATTGAGCCTTCACAGGACCAAGTGCCTCTCCTCCCATTGATGCCTGACAAGGCCATCCTCTGCTATATGTATGTGGCTGGAGCCATGGGCACTCTTTGGCTGGTCATCCTGCTTTCTTATAGTATCCAGAATCATCAGCACAGGGGTGGCAACACCTACAGGGAGATGGGTCCTCTTACATCAATCACCAATCATCAATCAAGAATGTGCACTACAGGCTTGCCTACAGGCAAGCCAATCTGGGGGAAGTATTTTCTCAGCTGAGGTTCCCTCTAGCAAAATGACCCCAACCTGTTTCCAGTTGACATAAAATAATCCAACCCACCCACACACCACCCCTTTAAGGTGACAACTAAACAATATCACTCTCTAACTAAGCTAAACACTACATAGGGATGGGGTTAAAGGAGAGTACATGAATACTATTTCTGTATAATAAACACTGTCATTCTAAGTAGATGTAGCACATTGGTAAATACTGGTAGAGTCTACCACTCACAAAACCCTGCATTTGATCTCCAGTGATATAAAAATAAACAAAGACCTAGTTTTTTCTTCCAAGTCTCAAAATAATACCACATGTTCACCACAGAGAGAGAGAGAGAATGCTAGAAGCTTCCCCACAGATAGCATTCTCAAACTAGACACGTTGTCCTGTAAGTGGCCAGAAGAAAGCCACAATAACAATTCAAGGAGCAGTGGCTGTTTGTGGGACAGAAACTTGTTTAGTGTTCAGTACACAAGACCCCAAAATACTACATAGCTACCACTTGTGAGTGCCACTATGTGCTAAGAAAAATGCTGTAAAATGCCATAAGGAAATATCACCAAATAAATGACACTCAGTTATCTATTTTTATCCTATTTTCATGCATCTGACTTATTCCATAGTAAACAAGTCAATGCGTAAATAGCTGCTATAATAATCCATAGGACAACCTCTGAGGCTCCCTGGACAGCCCAGCTAGCCAGCTTGGTGAGAGACCCTGTCTAAAGCCACAAAGTAGATGGAGCCAGAGGAATAACCACCAAGATAGACATCTGTACTTTCCACAAATATATGTTCACTTGCACGCATATACACAGACACATATTCACCTGCTTGCATGAACACCTGTTTGTGTGTTTGCTTATGTGTGGGTAGAGTATGACATACACTCAGACACATATACTCACACTGAAAGATTGAATGTCATGGCTTCAGAGATAAGGTGTGTATTTGCTCTAACAAAGGCAAAACCAGTGAGAGTGAGAAAGAAATGTATGGGCAGAGACAGAGAGAGGACAGAAACATAAACACAGGCAGGAACAGAACTCAACCTACTCTCTGGTCTGACTGCTTACAGCTAATGCCAACCTAAGCTGGATAACAATCCATTTTGTTCAGAAAATATAAACTAGCTTAGTCCTTATTGTATAAATAAATGGGACAGATTATAAGGCAGGATCTGAAAGTGGAATTGATAGTTCTTGAATATTTGCTAAGATCTTGAAGAATGGTTTAGACAGCCCTAGTATCATAATTCATTCTACAAAACCATGTTCTCAGTGGCTTCTATGTGGTATACCTGGCAAAAATGCTTTCTCCTTTGTGTTACCATGGTAACACGGAGATTTTTTTGTTGTTGTTCTGAAAGTTAGTGAATTGGCATCTCCACCAAGAGGGAGGAGCAACCACTAAGTAATAATTCTGATATTGTGACATGAATACAGAAGGCATATATCATGGGCCCTTGGGGACATTAAGAGGACCTTTGTAGGGAGCTGGAGTCAGAGGCCTTTCAAAAAGGCTCCTAACTTCAGGAGAATTCTTACTTTATGTCAGTTTCTCTTAGCTTAACTAACATCCATGCCCAGGGTCAGAGGTAAAACAATCCAGGGCATTTCCTTCATATGAATCATAAACACACTTTAAGAGCAAACACAATCTTTTGCTCAAGGTAAAGACTCTCTACAGCAATAGTGGGGAACCAAATTCCGTTATTTAAAGAGAGTTGAACATCAAGCAAAGTCAACTGTCCAAAAGTTTAGCTATCCCTGGAAAGAGACAATGGTAAAAGACAAGCTGCCACAAGAAAACGATAAAGAAATTTTAGGATATATAATGGGATAAAATATGCCCTCTAGAGAAAGCGGGTTCAAGACTTAATCCAAATGGTGATCTCATTTGGAAGTAGAGACCTTGGAGATATTACCAAGTTAACTTGAAGTCACAATGGGTGAGGATGGACCTCAAATATATTAAGTGCTATCCTTATGGAAAGAGGAAAGAATACACAGAGAAAAATGAGAGAAGAGCATGTAAAGACATTGGCAGATCTGCTACAGATCAGTATTGAGACTAAAGAAAGATTTCCCCTTAAATTTCTCACAGAAATCATGGTCCTGCTAACATCTTGACTAGAGACTTCAAGCCTCCACCTTGAACTCCATTGTTATGCCATTCCTGAAAATATAATATAGATCAGAAGTGATAGAAATCTATAGCCAACATCACAGTTAGTAAGGTGGGCAGGTTTTATTTACTGGATTGTATTTTGTTGGCTACTCACTTTAGGTAGGTCCTAGCACTCATCACATAGCATTATAATTTTTTATTTGTACTTTCCAACCCTGATAGCCAAAACTATGTCAGTTTGCTCATGATTTATCCTCAACCCCAAACCCCAGTGCCTGTCATATAG
>JADRCC010578934.1:0-12196 GCA_019843855.1 Hylomyscus alleni
CTACATGTGCCCAGAGTCCTCATCTGTAAAGAAAAATTAGAAACAGTGCAAGCACTGACAGGAGCTATAAAATGTAAGTAACTTATGGCCCTAAAGCACAAAAAACAGTCTCTAATCTTGATAAGTTATTACTATTATTATTTATTATTTGTATATAATTTTATCATGATATGAATGCAGTCACCATTATTTTTCATTATGTGTCATAAGTAAAAGCAATTTTCTCTGCGCAGTATAATCTTCACAGTTCTCCCTAATGGTTGCTTAATAATTTATCAAGTTGAGAAAGTGAATTACTTTACCAATATTCTCTAAAAATAAGTTTCATATTTTAATATTTAAATTATGTATCTTTGTGCTTAATATTTTCATAGTTGTTGACATATAATTTCTAAGGAATTTTGTTACTGAAATAAGGTGTTTATAATTTAAATACAGTGTCAAATTATTTTTCAGAAGAATCATTTTAATCCCACGTGCCATGTATGAGGATATATATTTTATAACAATCTCTCTAACAAGGTATATTATCAAAAATGTAAAATATGTAAAATAATGTGGTTCTGACATATAAATATACTTTTCTTAAGTCTTTTTAAAATACTAGCAAAGTAAAATACTTTCCCACTTAAGAAAATGTCTTTCTTTTAAATTATTCCCAATATTCTTTGAGTAACTATTGATATTTTGTTTCCTTCCTTCCTTCCTTCCTTCCTTCCTTCCTTCCTTCCTTCCTTATTTTGTTCTTTGATAAATTCATCATTACATAGAATGCACCCTCTTTTAAAAAGAGAGCAATATCTAGTACACAGCCAGCAAATTTAAAAATTACAGTACTCAGCCGGACAGTGGTGACACATGCATGTGTCCCAGCATGTGGGAGGAAGAGACAGGTGGATTTCTGAGTTCGAGGGCAGCCTCGTATACAGAGTGAGTTCCAGGACAGCCAGGGCTACACAGAAAAACCCTGTCTCGAAAAACAAAAACAAAACAAAACAAAAAAAAACCCAAAACAACAACAACAACAACAACAACAACAACAAAAACCCCACAGTAGTCCAGAAGCTGAGGCAAAGAAGATCACAAGTGTAAGGCTAGACTGGTCTATACAGTAAATTCAAGGCAAGCATGAATCCTACATAAATCCTATATATAAAAAAAGTGATAGAAACACATGACTGAGGTCTTCACTGGCAGCCTCTAGTTTGTAAGGAAGAAGCTCCCTCAGGTCTTTGTCTGCGCAGAGTGCATATGAAAAGTCAGAATAAAATCATACAAAAAACCCATAGGGAGACATATTGTATCTTACAAGTCTGCAACTTCATCAGGAAGTGATTGTCTTGTTCTTGTCTTCCCCAGGCTGCCATGCAGGCTGTGTTTCTCCTTTCAAGCTGCTTTAAGCAGTCTTCCTGTCTCTAGAGGCTGATTTTCTCTACTCGGCTGCCCATGGATCACTGCAGCAGCCTCGCAGTTTCTTCTTGAAACTCTAGTCTGGGTGATTTCCTAAGTTAAGCATCTCTGAATGTGTTGGTCAGTTTCCTGTTGTTGTGAGAAAATGCCTATTAATTTATAGGTCAGGATGATTTGTCTTGCTTAGTGCCAAGGTGTAGTCCATGGTCACTCCACTCAGTTGCTTTGGGGTCAGAGGTGAATCTGTAGAGCATGATGTGAATCATGATAGAGGAAGCTGCTTTCCTTATAGCAGCAGGGAAGCACAATACAAAGGCAAAGACTTGGGCTCCAATACCATCCTAATGCCCTGATTTCCTTCCTCTAAATTCCCCTCTTTAAACTCCTGCCACCTTCTAATAGTACCACCTCAGTAGGGCATTGTAGGAGCCTTGCTAATAACTATCTATCTATCTATCTATCTATCTATCTCTGTCTGTCTGTCTGTCTGTTTGTTTGTATGTATCTACCAATCATGTATATATGCATGCATGTATCAATCATGTAGGTATGTATGTTTGTATCTATCTATCATGTCTATGTGTATGTTTATAAGTGTGTATATATGTATCTACTCATCTATCAATCATATATGTATGTATCTATCAGTCATAAACCTATAAATATATGTATGTATGTATGTATCTATCAATCTATCAATCTATCTATCTATCTATCTATCTATCTATCTATCTATCCATCCATCTATCAATCACAGTAGTACTTGGTTTGCCTAATGCTGCAATATTTGTAATTTAGAGACTGTTTAGCTAGTGTTCTGAATTAGAATGTAAATACTTTTGGAAACAGAGGTTTTTCAAAGGGAATTCAAACCACAGGAAACCACAGGTTGAGAATAACTGACTTCTTATCTTCCTGTCCTGCCCACCCTCCCTCCTGTACTCCATATCATGCTGGACATTGTTACTAAAATGTTGTCTCTGGTTATACCAGTAACATCAGACTCTAATGTCAACTGCTGTCTGTAATTGTTGTCTTCTAAACAGTTATTTTTGTTTTGTTTATTTATTTATTTTGGTGAGAGAAGTTTCTCTGAGGGAAAACAAACAAAGGGGCATAAGCTTGCCAGAAAAAAATGTTTGAAACTAGAATATCCCAGCAAAAAACCCTCTCTTTTCATAGGAAAGTATCTCACTGGGGTGCAGCTCTACCTCTGAATTATGAGTTATGCTCCAACCACTCAAAACACATTATCTTCTGACTATCCCCAGACCTTGAAGAAAAAAAGAATTATACAGCTCAGGAGATGAGGGCAAAGGTTAGATCTTCTGTTTGGATGAGATATTCTTAAAATATAAATTAGTAATAAAAGTAAGACAACTTTAATATAAATCTTCTATCAATATCATTTAGTCAATACATAAATCTGGTGAATTTTTTGTGTGTTACACACACACACAGACACACACAAACACACACACACATTAGATTAATTCCACATATAAGAGACAGAGAATGTGTGTGTGTGTGTGAAATATATATACATATATATATATATATATATATATATATATATATATATATTTATATTTAATATGTATGTATGTAAACAAATGTACATATGGATACAGAAAAAGAAAATAGCTGGCTAAGTTAAAGAGCATGGAAGAACTGAAGCAGGTAATAGGTTATAAAAGAGGATATAAAGCTAACTGTTTCTTGCTCTATTTCTATCATGGATATTTTGGGTTTGGTGGTGGATATAAGTATAAAACATATTTGATAACAAAATATAAAACTTAATATAAATATCCCCTGTTTCTATTCTAAATGTACAGAATTCTTAAGATTTTGATTCTGATTATTTTTCATATGTTAATTTTTTTATTTGCAAGGTTTTTTATAAAAAAAAAGTTCATATAAATTTTTAAAAGAAAGTCACTTTGAAATATTTAGATTATTGGTTTTTGGGAGAGTTTAACATACTTTCCAGAGGCACATGTACCTTTAAAATTAAAATTCCAGATTAAAGTACAATTAAATAATTCACAACCACGTTATTTTATTGGGTCTATCTTTCAAACTTGCATTGTGTTCTAATGCTCCCATGTAATGCCATGTGAGATAGATCAAGGCTTTTCAATTCCTCATCTGAGTAAATACAAATTTGCATTTGTGATTAAAGGTTAGAGGATGTTGAGTATCATGCTGGGTTTCCCTTCCACTCATCACTTCTTCCTGTCATTCACTTCCAGGAAGGAACTAGAAGTTGGCTCTATTTAGGAAAGAACATTTTGCAACTTTACAAAATCATTAACTGAAAGTCAAATGTAAAGCCATTATTACATTCTCCCAAGCTTCTCCTGTCCTAGTACACCAGTATGTGCATATGGGTTTCATTTGACTATAAACAAGTCCAGCAATGTGATGGCTGTAGCCTTAATGAAGGCCAGTGGCAGCCAAAGCAAGACACATGGAGAAATAGAAATGAAAGATCTCTCCCTCTCTCTCCTCTAGCAGTTAAATAAATTTATAAGACAACTAAAATCAGTTTTACTAGACTTCTCTTTGCATATGCTATTTAGAATTCTACTGAAGATCTTCCATATAGAGCATAGGAAACACTTTGAGTTTTTGAGATGAGGGCTCCTTTCTTTCTCACTTAGAGCAAACAGAAACCTTCCTTGGCTGGGTAAAAGGGAGAGAGTCATGTTAAACTGTGTAGATGGTGACATGAACCAGACCAGCTGAGAGAGGGACTCACAAAAAAGGAAAAAAAAAGGAAGAAAAAGCCTTCAAAGGAAACACAATTCAGAGAGCTTTTGGCTTTGACCATTTTATCCTCTATATTAAGTCCACTAAATAGTCATATATTTTAAATGTGAATTCCAAGAAACAAAAGTGTTAGAACTACAAACTACACTACTAATGGAAGACAGAGAACAGCAGAATACCCGGATCTAACACTTTGGGCTCACTTATTTAAACAGGAAATATGGCCCTCAAGTTATATTGCATATATGAAAGAAATCCAAGCAAATACATTAAAAAAAGGGAAAACACTGAAAAAATTACTACACTAGGTGGTCAGTTTCTCTCAAAATAGCAATATTGAATTCAAATAGCTGACATAAATGCATTAAATACTTTCTAGAAAAAAATAAGTAAAGTCCAAGTCCAGACAAACACCTGGATATGTGGTTGTCTCTTGAGCAGGAGATTAAGCCGTTAAAAATAACAATGTAAGGATGTCAGTTGACTGATGATGACAAGCAGGTTCCTTTACCCTGTAATTTAATTTCTCCCCTATTCTAAGAGATCAGAGTCTGTCAGTAACACAGAGATCATCCTGTAAAACCAGCATACACCATAGATACCTTTCCCTTCTAAAAATCTGAGCCCTAAGTTATGGCTACAACAGACCAAACCTCCGAATTTGATGGTAATTTTTTCCAGGTACTACAGAAGTGGTGTATTCCCAAGAAAGTGACTATTCTCTGGGTTTAGGGCCTGTCCCTTGTGTGCTTATGACACCCCTGACACACACAGTTCTGAATACCAGCTTCATTAAATTACCCTTATTTCTGAAAACCTGCATAAAAAGATGAAATCAATCTGGACACTATATCCCCACTTTCTTAAACATTTCATTGGCAACCTCATAATCACATGAGGCAAGGAATGCCAATGTTCAGTTATGCTGACCGTGACATGAAAGAAATTAAGCATGTGTCATGAGACTATGGAGCCACGCTATGTGCTTCTTGTTTTAATTTCCCCCATATATAAATTTGTACAATGCTGAATATGAATTGATAACATCAACCCCCTTCCCTGAAATTCAGAAACTCTCACTCATAATACCAAGACTTATAATAACACACTATCCTATAAACTAAATATGAAGGGTTTGTCTCTTCATTTATAACAATTAGAGACCAAGATGGATAAAGTTTTACATTTTTTTTTTTTGTAAAATGTTCACAAGTGTATGCATGTGCACTGATGGCTAATGTGCTTGTGAATGCAGGTGCCCTGTAGCTGAAGTTCGAGTGACTATGAGCTGCCCAATGTGTATGCTCATATTGACTCAGAATCTCTACAAGAGCAGTAAGAGTTCTTAACTACTGTGGCATCTCTCCAGCCCCAAGGTGAATAAACTTTATTGAGGAAGGGAAGGATATGGGGAGGAAGGGAGACCTTAGAGTCCAGCCACTTCAGTGGGACAGTTTGATACATGAAAGCACCGTCTTTGCCAATCACGCTATACACATTCTACAAAGACTTTTCTTTTTTGTACTTATTCACTTTACATTCTGCTCACTGCCCAAGTTCTGGCTACCTCCTCCCACAATCCTTTCCTCATTATCCCTTTCTTCTCCTCTGAGCAGGGAGGGACCCCCCCTTCTGCCATGAGCATCCCCACCCTGGCACTTCAAGTCTCTGGAGGCTTGGTGCTTCCTCTCCCACTGAGACCACACAAGGCAGCCTAGCTAGAAGAACATATTCCATATAGAGGCAACAGCTTTTGAGATAGCCTCTACTTCGGTTGTTCAAGACTAACATGAAGAGAAAAAAATCATTCTATTCAAGTTTCAAATTGACTATGGCCTTGAAAACCTGCAAAATATCTCAAGGCAGAGTCAAATTCTATGAAAGAAATGATCTTGTAAAAATTCTCAAGGCAGCAGGCTCAAAGTAGAAATTAATTTTCCAGGGACATTTGGCTGGTTCTATCAATCACCTAGAACTATACCCACAGAAATGAGTAGACTTCTCATCTGTGGTTCAGCATCTCTTTCTAGTTGGCCCAAACTGTCAGTGTGTGTATACATATACATATACATATGCATATGCATACATATACGCACATATATGTGTGTATATATATGTATGAACACATACACACACACATATATATATTTATATATGAAGCTTGTGTATGTGTTCATCTGAGTGTCTGAACGTTCATACTTATTTGTGTGCAGGTACATGTGTCTGTGTGTTCACATGGACACTAAAGATCAACTTTGGATATCATGAACTCTCCATCTTGTTTATTTAAGACAGGGTCTTTTTGTTGTTGTTGTTGTTGTTTTTGTTTGTTTGTTTTTTGAGACAGGGTTTCTCTGTATATTCCTGGCTGTTCTGGAACCTGGAATTCATTCTGTAGACCAGGTCTTGATCTCAGAAATCCTCGTACCTCTGTCTCCCAAGTGCTGGGATTAAAGGCGAGTGCCACTGCTGCCTGGCTTAAGATAGGGTCTTTCACTGGAATTTGGGGCTCTATGGTTAGGCTAGACTGGCTGGCCAGTGAACCTCTAGATGTGCCTGTCTTTGGCTCTTTCTGTGACTACAGAATGTACCACTACACTTCAATTTTCTTTTATTTTTCTATGTGAGTCTCAGCATCAAACTCAGATCCTCAAACTTGTATAGCAGTCACTTCACTGACTGTGCTCTCTTTGCAGGCTGATAGTTTGCTTTTGAAGCCCAATTGACTAAGACATAGGAAATCATTACAAAGGATAAGAGTAATTTTCTAGGCTCCATTCCAGGTCAGACTAAATAACTAAATGTTGCAGTCCCTTTTCTATGGTCACCAATTTTCTAGTCACTAATTTTCCATCTTGAATCCATTAACACCAAGTAAGTGTAAATAGACAGACAGGGGACATTGTAGCTACAAAACTAGATCCACTGCATTAGAGTTGAACAAAGTAACACATTCAGAAGTCAGTCCTCCATGAGTCTGATGACCAAAAATGGGTTTTCAAGTCTAATATTCTCTGAGCAATCATAAAACCCTTTTTCTCTACAAAACCACCTGGGACACTGAGCTTTGATCAAATTGGTCCCTGTTATAGTTTATTTGAGCAGTCAAACTGCTTCCCGTTCTATTTAACAACTTCTAACAATCATGGTCTGCCCCCAATGAGCATAAGAGACCATTGACTGGTTCTATCAATCACTGAGGAAATCAGTCACTCAGAAATCAGTAGACTTATTTTCATCTGTGGTTCAGCATCTTTTTTTCAGGTAGCCCAAGCTGTCAGAGTATATAGGGACAGAATGAGCCAGGTGTGGTGGCCCACACCAGCAACTGAACGTTTGAGAGCTTAAAGAAGGATGATCATTAGTTTGAGGAAATCCTGAGCAAGATAGTAAATTATAGGCCACATTGGGCTACACAGCAAGACTTTTATCAAAAACAAATAAAAGTTGGGGGTAAGACAAGAAAAAGTCTTGCTAGGAATTTCCAAAATATAAGAATATGTCTATTATTTGAACAAAAGAAACTGATGAGAATTATATTTACTTGTTTATCTTTGAGAGTGCTTGGCATTTGTAGTTGAAATAGGATATTTGGGCTGTCTTCTGAATAATTACATCTCAACTAACATCTTCTGAAGCCTGTATAACCTCAATAACCAAAACTTCAAAGACTTATGTCTTATGCCATCATTCCTCTCTCCATACTTTTCTACATATGGATAAATGAAGAGGAAGCTGTGCAGTTAATCACCTCCTCACCTTGATCTATAATCGTCATATTTGAAAGGGATAGGTAGACTGGATGAGAAGACAAGATTTTTTCCATCAAACCAAGTAGACAACAGAAATTAATCTTGGAGCTTGGTAACATGACAGATGTCACAACCAATCTCCATCAGACTAGATTTTTGAGTGAAAAAGCCCTCTCAGGAAGAATAAATGTTTTAAAAAGTGACTTGGGTTTCTGCCCAGAAATGATCCAAGAGGACTCATAAGCTACAAACATGGAAGTACTGAATGAGAAGACAGGATGGTTGCTCAACCCTAGCACTACTTAAGAAGGCTGTATCCATTGGTGTGTCCTCTTCTTGCTAATAGAGGGGAAAAGGTCATTCATATGCGTGCACACACACACACACACACAGACACACACACACACACACACACACATAAACACAAAGAGAGAGAGAGAGAGAGAGAGAGAGAGAGAGAGAGAGAATTCTGATGGTTAAAGCATTAGACAATGTGTCAAATGAGCACTTCTGAATCACTGCCCTTCTCACACAAGGTCAAACAAGTAAGATGAACATGCCATCCCAAGACTTGTATTCAGGATATCAAGTTTTTCATCCTCAATCAGAATGACACCACCTTCGGAAAGTGCTAGTAGTAGGCACTTCTGTTGCCTTTGACTACAAAGGGTTTAAAATCCTCCAACAAATGAGCATAAAAAGTGTCAGAATAATGTTGTAACAGAAGCACATATAAGCCATGCAGAATCAGATGGACTTTCAAATCACAGCTGTAATTCCTCCTGATGTGAGTGGGAAGCATGGTTGATGGAGGGCCTCCGAAGGAAGCCTGACAACTCTATACTATGCATGCGGCAATTTCTAGATGTGTCTGTGTTAGAGGTGAAGCAGTGTTTCCAATTTCAAAAGCACTTCATCATCATTAATGATTTAAGTCTTACAATGTCCCTTCCAGGGAGGTCAGTAGCAAAACACAAGAAGTGTGGGTGAAGAAACAAGAGAAAGATCTTAAATGATGTTCAAGAAAATACACTGAGAATGTGAAATACTCATGCAAGGAGCCCTGTGTTATCCTAATGAGAATTTAGAATAATTCTGTCTCAGCACACGTGTTCTCCATCAGGAAGTTTCCACCTCTTCAAATCTTTTATACTATTCTCACTTTTTTCTGTCTCTTCTATATTTCTTTTAATTTAAGAATTCACATTTTTAATAGCACTCAAGTCATGTATTCCTGTGCTCTTTGCAATTCAATCAAATATCCTTAGTTATAACTTAAATAAATGACCTCTCTAACTCAAAGGAAAGGCCAGAAATGCATACGTATTTGACCTGTTCTCATGATATGTGTCTTGTCTATGATTTACAAAAGATCTATTTATTTATGTGTATGTAGGTGAGGATCTCTGAGTTTCTGTAGATGATGTAAGAAGTTATCCATAAAATTCAAAAGAGGGACTCATTTGGAGGTATAGACAATTGTGAATAACCTGATATGGGGGCTAGAAACAGAGTTCACGTTCCTTACAGGAGCAGTATGTGCTCTTAACTACTGAGCCATTACTTCAGCCCCTTGTCCATAATTTTAATATTTGCACAAATCCATTTATATGTCCATCGATAGATTTCTTTCACACAAATCCATGTTGCAGGGACACTGGCTTTCTAGGAGTTCCATTCCACAGTCACATCTCTCACTTCAATGCCTACTCCAAGATCTGCTGCATCCTAATGTCAGACAATAGTTGGGACTTGAAACTCATAAACTCTGAGAAACTCTGCTCTGATCTCTAGAGGTCATTTTCCAGGTGTTCCACCTGTGCAGCCTGCTTTGATCTGCACAGAAAATGCATTTCTAAAGAGATCTGTTTACTATCGTTTCATAAATTACATAATTTACACATTTTTATTGTATAAGATTACAACATAATGGACTTTTTTAACCTATAGATTAAAGGCATATCAAGTTGCCAATCACTCTGAATGCTTTAATTTTAAGTATATCCATTCTTTCTCTTTCCAATCTTTTTTTTCAGCAAGTATCTACCAGTCAATATTAAAGATGCTTGAAATTTAGAGTTCTATCGATAGCTGCTTTTATATGGTAAATAAATGTTTGTATAAATGGATTAAGCTTCCAAGTTCCTTATCTATATTTGTTGCTACAGGAATTTTTGGAACTGTCAAAACTCTTATTTAAAACAGGTAAGTTCTTCAAAGGAAATTTTAGAACAATATAATGAAGCTCAAAACCATAACTCTCTACAGCAACTTTCATACTCTTCTATAGACCCCCAAACAACTTTCTGTGTGGTCAATAGATTTATGAGAGTAGGTCTCCATGCAGATAATTCAGTAGCCACTATATTACCTTTGCAAATGAATTTTTAAAATTAGTATTTAATATAATATGAATTGATAATTTTGTCATTATGAATATAATTATATCTTCAAAAGAATTTAATAAATTTAGTTACTGAAACACAAATTATATAATGAAAATGTGCAAGCTAGATGTCAGCATCTTGCCATAGTTGTATGCTGCTCTCTCAAAATTTGACTGAGTGTGCTTGCAGGGCTTTCTGTCCTCTGCTTTGCGCAGCAGAAGCTGTGCAGTGCTTCTCCCTGAAGCCCTTAAATGAAAGAGGTAGAATAAGCAGCTCTTTTCCCCATAAGTAAAAGAAGAGCCACCTGAAGGAGCTGCAATGCTGTAAGTTGACAGGTCAAAATTTCAAGTCATGCCTAATTCTACGCTTAGCAGGTTTGCTCTGTTTTTGCAAGCAGTAATGCAGCATGACTCTGAAGAGATAAGAACAGCTCTCCGGAGGTGCATTCTGAAGAAGGATCACAAGAACAAAGGAAAAACAGGAAGCTTGGAGGGAAAAGTTTGGGTGAGGAGGGCACTGTGGGGTGGACAGAAAGGCAGGCCTTACAGTCATCCAAACAGGGAAGTAGGACAATGCCTGGGAAGGGCAGGAAAAGCTGGAGTCTAGACAGTAGTCTTCTGCAGTTAGGGAGCGACAAGTTAGCCTGGGGGAAAAGATCCAGGCTACTTGATGGCTTTTCCAGGCTTCTGCTCACCTTGGGATTCACCTCTTTTCCAAACAAAGGACAAACCAGCATACAGCTCTCCTCTCATCAAAACCAATCCAAATCTACCCCAAGGAGATGTTAAAAAAATTGTTAGAGGAAAAAAGATAAGAAAAAAAGAAAAGAAAGGAAAAGGGGAATGGAGGAGAGGAGAGGAGAGGGAAGGGGAGGGGAATGGAGGGGAACAGAACAGAACGGAACGGAATGGAAAGGAAAAAGGAAAAAGGAAAAAGGAAAAAGGAAAGGAAAGGAAAGGAAAAAGGAAAGGAAAGGAAAGGAAAGGAAAGGAAAGGAAAAGGAAAGGAAAAGGAAAAGGAAAGAAGGAGAAAGAAGGAAGGAAGGAAGGAAGAAAGAAGGAAGGAAGGAAAGAAAGGAAAGAAGGAAGGAAGGAAGGAAGGAAGGAAGGAAGGAAGGAAGGAAGGAAGGAAGGAAGGAAGGAAGGAAGGAAGAAACCTTAAATCATTGATGTTTTTGTCCATCAGGTAGGAGACAGTTAGTTCATGCTGGCTTTCCAAAATGGCATTTTTTCCGTTGTAGCTACAGGACTAAGTATGTTGATGAACTTATTAAATAAATGCTGCCAGGTAAAATATAATAAAGCATGTTCTTCAATTATAACATCAGGCCACAGGACAGCACAGTAGCTCTTCAGTTATGCCTGCACCAGCAGGACTACAATGCACTGTCTTTGGATCAAAAAATGAAGGCTTTCCAATAAACTGTTTTAAGAGTTCTATCAACAGAACCCAGTGCAAATAATGATCATTCCTTTGGCTGTGTAACATGAGTTTGCCTTGTTCAGAAGTCATCCCAACAAAACACATCTCTCTGGGGCAATGCAAATGCACTGCTAAGTGCAAGATAAGTTACTCCAGAAATATTTTCCCAGCCCTGCTCAGAGTCCCCAGTCATGCTGGGATTCAAGTGCTAGGAACGATTTAGCAGCCAGCTCTTCCATCTGCCCTTCTGTAGGCATGCAGCCAGCAGCCAGCATGATCAACAGCCTCCGGGACATACAACTTACCAGCCAATGAGTAATATATTTTGCTGTTTGGTGCTTTGTCGATTGATTTCTTACAGTGAAAATTGCCAAAGCTCCAACCCACCTGCCAATACTTTCATCTCTGCCCAATTATTTTAAAAGCATAACCGGAATATCAGAAAACACA
>JADRCC010578935.1:0-16335 GCA_019843855.1 Hylomyscus alleni
GTGTGTGTGTGTGTGTGTGTGTGTGTGTGTGTGTGTGTGTGTGTTTATATATTTAATTTTCTCTATCAGATGAAGGGTGTTCAGGTTATTTCCCTTTTGGAGCTATTTAGAAAATAGCAGTAAAACATGGGTGAGTGGAGTAGGATGTTGAACCCTGGTTCCACTTCTCCTCTCCAGTTGTTCAGAAACCACTGGCTGACCATACAGTGGTACACCACTGCTGGGCCACCATCTGGGAGAGGGCAGGGCCAAGTCGGTGTGGGTGGGGTCTTGGGCATTGGATGCTATAGCCAGCCTGCCCAGGAGGGGGTGAAGCAGAGCCAGGAAGAGCAGATCAAGGTCCAGCTGGGAGTTAGTGGGGGATAGTGGGATGCCCTTTTTCGACAATCTTAGTGATACAGCTCCTTTAGGTGAAGGCCTTCTCCAACAATCTTTAATGAAGCAGGTCTCAGAGATGATCTTAACTTGTTCGAATTTCTTTATTGGGGGTAGGTTTAAACATACACACTTTATTCAGTGTGAATTAAGGGTTATATCGTTTTTAGGGCTTTAATATTGAGGATGGGAAAAGGCCATTTGCCGAAAGCTAAAGTACTGAGGTGCATCGTTAACATGGAGAAGTATTCCAGGTGCTGTGCTAGTGATTGACTAGTCGTGACCACCTAGTTGGGGGTTGGGGAAGGGGGGTCTGGGTTATGTGTTCTGAGGCAGGCATAGGAGTAGGGAGGGAGTTAACCCTACTACAGCCAGTCTCAGGATAAGATTTCCAATCTCAATTTTTTAGATTTTTGGGGAATGGGCATGCTCCACCTCCACCATTCCCTACCAATTCCTCTGGTAGCATGGTCCACTTGCCCCACATATGCCAAGGAGTAGACTTTCTGCCCATGGGCTAGATTTGATTAACTTGAGGGTTTACCTATTGAGGATTCTCCATTTTGATTCTCAAAGTGGCTAGATTTTTTTTTTTTGTTCATACTGTTTTTATTCCATATAATTGTTTTTTGTTGTTGTTTCTGGTTGGATTAGTGGTAGCATTCTTCTTTACTGTGAGAATTAGTGTTTTACTCTTTTTTAGCAAGGATGATTATTTCCTACTTCTTGTGAATCTATCCATTCTTCACATTAAATGTATTATTTGTCATATCTCATGCATAATTGCTCTGATTCTCCTGTGTACATTTTTACCTCTAACTTATTATGCGCTTTATCACTTTAGTGAATTGAGTTGTGTCAGTTCATAACTATCTTCAAATGCACTTATGGCCCCATCAGTTCTAAGAGTTTTTTTCTGGGTACAGCCATATTGTTGATAGTTCTTTTCTGTCCAAGCTTTCAGTGTCATTTCATGCTCTCCTGGCTTTGAGATCATTAACTGGACAGGACACGTGGTAGAGTTCTGTGCTTTCATGGGCCTTTTCATGTATTTGGCATTGTTCCTTAACAGCATTCATTATGTTTTGCTTTTCCTTTTTGACTCTTATATGGAAGGGCAGCAAGCCAGCTATTCATCCTTACTGAAGACAAATGAAAATTTAAAAAACAGCAAGAAATGGCTGATTCTCCTGGAAATAAGTCTCAGGTCAGTATTCATGTCCATTATTTCTCTGGAAAATTTTATATTTGAAACCATTGAGATCCTTTAATTTTCTGCTTCTGAAATTTTTTCCGTGTATTATATTTTAAAAGTTGCAAACAAATATTCACATACCGAAATCAACCAACCCAGAGACTATACAACTGAGTGCACTTTTATGCAGCTACAGTAGTCAATGGGAACAGAAGCTCTGGAGCCTCAAATGTGATTTTGTGTTTTCACTATCAAGTATACCTTTAGGAGCTGGTCCACCACCAAAAAATAAACAAACAAACAAAAAAGTGTGACAGAATTAGAACTAGGAAAACAATTAGCTTTATATACTTTTTTGTAACTGGTGGTCATTAACTGTATTCAGTCCTACTTCATCCCCTTATATCTAATCTTTCATTTTCTCTTTTCTTCATCTTCTACTGGATCTACATGTACATTGTTTCCATAAATAAATATTATGGTCTATATTCTGTACTTGAGGGAAAACTTGGTTCCTTTCTGTTGATCTATGATGTCAGCATTGTACATTCTAAGTACAATCATTTTCCTACAAATTTTTATATCTTCACCTCAATAATATTTCATTTTATATGCATAACATTTATCTGTTGATAGACAATTAAGATGGTGCCAAAACTTTGCTGTGGTAAATAAAGCAGCAGTAAACATAGGATCTAACTATCTCTAGAATGAGATGTGGAGTTCTCTGGTATATTCCCTGGAGTTCATTGTATATTTCATTTTCAGTCATCTCCAAAATGATTTCCACAGTGGCCACATTAATTTGCAAGACAGACAGACAGACAGACAGACACACACACACACACAGTGAATAAGGCTTTGTTCTATCCATATCCTCTCAAACATTTGTTGTCAGACTAGATGATGACAGCCCTTCTCCATGGGCTGAGGCACTACTTCAAAGTATTTTGCATTTCCATCTCTGTTAGCATTTTAAGGATCATGACCAGTTTTTGCAATATATATTGTCCATTTGTGTTTCTGTCTTCTCAAAATATCTGTTCAGTACATTTTCCCATTTGTTGATTGACAGTTGTATTTCCTTAAAATTTAATTTCTGTGATTCTTGGTAAATTCAAGATATGATCCCCTATCCAGAGTGTCACTGGTACAGATAGGTTCCTACTCATTCTGTGGGTGTCTTTGTGCCCTGCTGATTGTCTCTTTGATGGACAGAAACTTTATATTCATGTCATCTCATCTGTTTATACTTGGGGATAGTTTCTATGCTGTTGGTGTTCTTTCTAGTTAATAAATTCTTACCCATCCCCATATCCTGAGGACTATTCCCTAGATTCTCTAAATGTCTGTGTTTCTTATCTTCATTAAGGTTTTTGATGCATTTTAGCATTATCTAAAGGTATAGCTTTTAATATCACATTTCCTCATCACAGATTTTCCTACTGGAACATACACACTGTAATCCTGTGGGACATAAACACAGCATCCATAACTGATAGATAACCATGTATGTGGTGATTTAAATATGCTTGGCATAGGGAATAGCACTATTTGGAGGTGTGGCCTTATTGGAGTAAGTGTGACCTTGTTGGAGTCACTGGGTGTCACTGTAGGAATGAGCTTTCAGCCCCTCCTCCTAACTGCCTGGGAGCCAGTCTTCTCCTAGCAGCCTTCAGATGAAGATGTAGAACTCTCAGCTCCTCCTGCACCATGCCTGCCTGGACACTGCCATGCTCCCTCCTTGATGATAATAGACTGAACCTTTGAACCTGTAAGCCAGCCCCAATTAAATGTTGTCCTTAATATAAGAGTCGCCTTGGTCATGGTGTCTGTTCATAGCAGTAAAACCTAAACTAAGACAATGTCCATACCTTAAATGTGCATTTTGTTTCATGGATAGGCTTATGAGACTACTGTGTCATCCTTTTTTCACAGAATGAGAAACTCTGTGAAACAGAATGTGACTACATTAGAAATAACCTTTTTGAGTAATTGTCCTTGTTCCTCCACATTCCTAGTTTCCTTAAGTCTCCTTATATCCAGGAAAGCACTGTGCCTGGTATCACTTGGTTGAACTATACTTTTCTGTTTAAGGATCTGTTGGCATTCAGAGATGTGGCTGTGGAATTTTCCCAGGAGGAGTGGCAATATCTGGACTCTGCTCAGAGGGCTTTGTACATTGATGTAATGTTGGAGAATTACAACAACCTGGTGTCTGTGGGTAAGAACATTTTGCTTGTAGAATTCCTACCTTATCCTTTGTATGTGAGGACTTAATTGTAAGCTCTCTTAAGCTGTCTTGAAAATAATTGGAGACTAAAGACAGTTTGATAGTAGAAAATTACTTTTTTATAGTATTTGTGTTTTTTCTTTCCATCTTTCATTTACAGGTGTCACACACCCTTTGTTTTATCATTTCTTTTTTTCATTAATTTATTTAATCACTTCACATTCCAATCACAGACAGCACCCTCCTCACAAAGCCTCTCCCTCCATCAACCCTCCCTTTAACTTCTGAGATGGGGAGGTTCCACACACACTCACACACACACACTGAGGACCAAAGCACCTAGGCACTTTAAGTCACTACAAGAGTAGGCATATCCTCTTCCACTAGGGCCAGACATGGCAGCCCAGTTAGAGGAACAGGATCCACACAAGCAATAGAGTTAGAGTAAGTCCCTGCTCCAGTTGTTGAAAACCGTATGAAGACCAAGCTGCACATCTGCTACATGTGTGCAGGGGAGGGGGTAGGTCCAAACCTTGTGTACTCTTTAGTTGGTGGTTCAGTCTCTGGGAGCCCCTAAGGGACCAGATTAGTATACTCTTTTAGTATTACTGTGGAATCCCTATACCCTCTAGATTCCTCAATCCTTTCCCCAAACTTTTGACAAGATTTCCGGAGCTTGGTCTAATGTTCGACTATGTGTCTCTGCATCTCTTATGGTCAGCTGCTGGGAGGAGCCTCTCAAAGGACAGTAATGCTAGGCTCCAGTCTGTGAATCGAGGATGACAGTTTCAAACATAGCCTGAGGCTCCAAGGTAGTTGAAGGAGGAAGGCAGGCCTGCAACATGTCCCTATTGATCCTCTGAGGACAGCTCAGCACATGCTCCCCAGAAATGTCAGGGGTTTCTATGGCCTTTATTTATGTCTGTCTTGTGCAGGGTACTTATTTATCCAGGCCAGCAGTGACAAGTATATCTGTCAACAGTGTCTTCACATGTTCTATCATTGTGACAAGGTTTTGACCAAAAAAAGAGGCATCGAAGTCTCACAGTGTGGCCCTGTCCATCCACTCCCCATGCAGTCACAGTAGTAGTTGTTTCCTCTGTTCACACACAGATCCCCATGGACATATGGCTGACTGGCACGTTCATCAAAGTTGAATTCCCAAAGATCTCCAAGGAATCCTGGTTTATAGTCACAGAAGTGAGCACCAAGAACATCCTGATACATGGGACCATGTAGACATGGCGGGGATCCACGGTCATCAATTTCCAACTCACAGTTCACATTAGAGTACTACTGAGGACAGACATGCGCATATATTTCTGTCTCATTGAAGCATTTTCCTCATCTCTGCAGGGATCAGCAACACATTCATCCACTTCCAAGTCACAGTGCCTACCTTAGTATCCAGGCACATTGAACCAGGAGTATCCATTGATTTGATTCTGGCACACAGCTCCATTAACATAGGGACTGAAAACGCTGTATCACAGAACCTTCTAGCATATCTGCAGCCCAGATACAGACACAGTGTTCAGGGTCATTATGGCAGGTGCCATTATGGCATGTTGAGAAGTGTTCCCTCTACAGGAATTAGTGGCATTTTCACAGGTTAGACCTCTGTACGCAGGAGGGCATTGGCACAGGAAGCCTCTTTCTCATGGAATATTCACACAAGTGGTAATTCCTTGGCAGGGACTGGAAAAGCAATTAGATCTTCACAGTCTTTGTCCAAATTATTGGCTATGTCTAAGCAACAATTGTTGTCTTGTAGAAAACCTTTATGCGTATAAATTGTTTTGACAAGAACTTAAGAGATACCTGCTATTGTTCTTCTTGCAAAATGAATTCTGAGACCTCAGGTTACTGTAGAACTAGGTAAATCCTCTCCCACTGAGGCCTGTCAAGACAGCCCATTGAGGGGAGCAGGATCAACATGACGGCAACAGAGTCAGAGTAGGGTAAGCCCCATCTCCACTTGTTGGGGGACACGTATAAAGACCAAACTGCACACATATTCCATGGGTACTAGGGACCTATGTCCAGTCCTTATATGCACTTTGACTAGTGGTTCAGTTTCTGGGAGCCCCCAAGGGTCCAGGTTACCTGACTGTTGGTCTTCCTGAGGAGTCCCTATCCCCTCCCCTCCAGGTTCTTCAGTCCTTCCCCACAACTCTTGCATGAGACTGCCCAAGCTAATGGGTCTCTGCATCTGTTTCGGTCAGGTGCTGAGCGACACCTCTCAGGGGACAGTTATGCTAGTCTGCTGTCTGCAAGCGTAACAAAGTCTCATTAATAGTGTCAGGGAATGGCATACTCTTCCCTTTACTGGGAGTCCTGCCTGGTTACAGCAGGCTCCATATTCCCCACTACTAGAAGTCTCAGCTAGCATCACCCCCATAGACTCCCGGGAGTGCCCCCCCCCATTCCAGGTATCTCCCACATCCTAGAGATGCTCCCCTCAGTCCCCTTTACAACCAATCTGGGTTCACTCTCTGAGCCCTTTTTCCTTGGCTCTACCAAGGAAATGATCACCACCATTCCGTTCCTCACCTGCTTTCCCACCCAGTTTCCTCTCTCCATCCGCTTCCAATAATTTTATTTTCCCTTCTGAGTGAGATTCAAGCAACTTCCCTTGGGCCCTCCTTATTAGTTGGCTTCTTTGAGTCTGTGGATTGTATTGTGGCTATCCTGTATTTTATGGCTAATATCCACGTATCAGTGAGTACATACAATGCATGTCCTTTAGGGTCTGGGTTATTTCACTCAGGATGATATTTTCTAGTTTCATCCATTTGCCTGCAAATTTCATGGTGTCCCTGTTTTTAATAGCTGAATAGTATTCCATTGTATAAATGAATCACATTTTCTGTATCCATTCTTCAGATAAGAGGCATCTGGGTTATTTCCAGTTTCTAGATACTACTAATAAAGCTGCTATGAACATAGTGAAGCAAGTGTCCTCGTGGGATAGTGGAGCATCTTTTGGGTATATGCCCAGGAATGGTAGAGCTGGTTCTTGAGGTAGAACTATTCACAGATTTCTGAGAAGCCCTCAAATTGATTTCCAGAGTGGTTGTTCCAAGTTTGCATTCCCACCAGCTACGGAGGAGTGTTCCCCTTGCTACACATCCTCTCCAGCATGTGTTGTCACTTGAGTTTTTGATTGTACGGATTCTGATGAGTGTAAGATGGAACCTCAGAGTTGTTTTGATTTGCACTTCCCTGTTCACTAAGGACTTTGAACATTCTTTAAGTACTTCTTGGACATTCAAGATTCCTCTGTTGAGAATTCTCTGTATAGTTCTGTGCCCCGTTTTTTAATTGAGTTATTTGAGTTGTTGGTATCTAACTTCCTAAGTTCTTGTAATTTTGCATATTAGCCGTTGGTCCGCTGTAGGACTGGTGAAGATCAGTAGGCTGCCAGTCTGTCCGGTTAACAGTGCCCTTTGCCTTACAGAAGCTTTGCAGTTTCGTGAGGTCCCATTTATCAATCGTTGGTCTTAGAGTCTGAGCCACTGGTTTTCTGTTCACGAAACTGTCTCATGTAAAAAGGCTTTCAAGACTGTTTCCCATTTTCTCTTCTATTAGATGTAGTGTATCCAGTTTTAGCCAGTCTTTGATCCACTTGGACTTCTTTTGTGTAGGGTGATATATATGGATCTATTTTTATTTTTCTACATGCAGATATCCGGTTCGCCCAGCACCATTTATTGAAATGCTTTTCTTTGTCCACTGTATTGTTTTGGCTTCTTTGTCAAAAATCAAGTCTCCGTAAGTGTGTGGGTTTATTTCAGGATCTTCAATTCCATTCCATCAATCAACCTGTCTGTCTCTATACCAATACCGTTGCAGGTTTTAATTACTATTGCTTGAGTACAGCTTGAGATAAGGGATAGTGATCCATCCAGAAGTTCCTTCATTGGAATGGATTGTTTTAAGTATCCTGGATTTTCTGTTTCTCTAAAAGAAATTGAGAACTACTCTTTCAAGGTTTGTAAAGAATTGTGCTGGATTTTTATGTGGATTGCATTACATCTATAGATTGTTTTTAGTAAGATGGCCACTTTCACAATGTTAATCCTACTGATCCATAAGCATGGGCGATTTTTCCATCTTCTGATATCTTCCTCAATTTCTTTTTTCTAAGACTTAAAGTATTTGTCATATACTTCTTCACTTGCTTAGTTAAAGTTACATCAAGATATTTTACATTATTTTTGGCTTTTGTGAAGAGTGTCTTTTTCCTAATTTCTTTCTCATATGGTATATAGCTTGTGTAAGGACAGGCCACTAATTTTTTTCAGTTGATTTTTGTATCCAGCCATATTCCTGAAGGTGTTTAATGGCTGTAGTTCTCTGGTAGAATTTGGGGGGGGCACTTATTTATGTAAAGGAGGACTACTGATTTCTTTGAGTTAATTTTCTATCCAGCTACTTTGCTGAAGGTGTTTATCAGCTGCAGGAATTCTTTTGTAGGATTTTGGGAACCACTTATGTATACTATCATAGCATCCATGAATAGTGGTACTTTAACTTCTTTTATTCCTTTACAATTTGTATCCTGTTGATCTCCTGTCATCTAATTGGTCTAGCTAGAAGCTCAGGTACTATATTGAGTATATAGGAAGAAAGTGAACAGCCTTGCCTAGTCCCTGACTTTAGTGGGATTGCTTCAAGTTTCTCTCCATTTAATTTGATGTTGACTATTGGCTTGCTGTATATTGCTTTTATTATGTTTGAGAATGTGCCTTGAATCCCTGTTCTCTCCAAGACTTTATATGAAGGGGAGTATTGGATTCTGTTGAAGGCTTTTTCAGCATCTAATGAGATGATCATGTAGTTTTTTTTCTTCTGGTTTGTTTATATAGTAGATTACGTTGATGGATTTTCATATAGTGAAACATCCCTGCATCCCTAAGATGAAGCCTACCTGATCACGGTGAATGATGTTTTTGATGTGTTCTTTGATTTAGTTTATGAACATTTTATTGAGTATTTTTGTGTCTGTGTTCTTAAGTAAAATTGGTCTGAAGTTCTCATTCTTTGTTGGGTCTTAGTGTGGTTTAGGTATTTGAGTAACAGTGGTTTCATAGAATGAAT
Source organism: Hylomyscus alleni (assembly GCA_019843855.1). Classification (NCBI taxonomy): domain Eukaryota; kingdom Metazoa; phylum Chordata; class Mammalia; order Rodentia; family Muridae; genus Hylomyscus; species Hylomyscus alleni. The sequence goes on from JADRCC010578935.1 coordinate 8,907, forward strand.
TAGGTAGTGTTCTTTCTGTTTCTATTTTGTAGAATAGTTGGAGGAGTTCTGATAGAGTTCTACTCTAAGACCATCTGACCTTAGACCATCTGACCTTAGACCATCTGACCTTAGGCTTTTGTTTGTGTGTTTGTTGGGTGGGGAGACATTTAATGATTGCTTCTATTTCCTTAGGAGTTATAGGACTGTTTAGATAGTTTACCTGATATTCATTTAACTTTGGTAAGTGGTATAAGTAAAAAAAAATATCATGTATTTTATTTAAATTTTCCAGTTTTCTGGAATAAAGGCTTTTGAAGTATGACCTGATGATTTTTTTAATTTCCTCAGTTTCTGTTGTTATGTCTCTCTTTTCTTTTCTGACTTTTCTTAATTTGAATATTGTCTCTGCAAAAGTTACTTTAGCTAAGAGTTTGTCTATCTTGTTGATTTTCTCAAAGAACCATCTCTTAGCTTCATTGATTCTTTGTATAGTTCTCTTTGTTTCTAATTTATTGATTTCAGCCCTGAGTTTGACTGTTTCTTCTTTTTCTTCTAGAGCTTTCAGGTGTGCTTTTAAGTTGCTAGTATGAGATATCTCCAATTTCTTTGTAAAGGCACGTACTGCTGTGAATTTTCCTCTTAGCACTGTTTTCACTGTGTCCCATAAGTTTGGGTATGTTGTGCTTTTTATTATTATTTAATTATTATTATTATTTTATTGTTTTGTTATTTTATTTATTCTATCATTGTAATACAACTGGACTTAAGGTCATCTTCTTGTGCTTTGGCTGTGTCAGAATATCCAGGGCTACATATCAGAATAGCTGGGATCTAGTGATATCATACTGTCCTGACTCTTGTTAATTGTAATCTTATACTGTCCTTTCACCATTTGGTTTTCCTTGGTGTTGACTGAATGATCCGGATACCAGAAGAACTTCTTGGGATAGTCTTGGGCCAGACAATGGAGGTCAAAGGGCAGTGCAGTTTATCTATGGAATCTGTTCCCCAAGTCGACTCTGCTGGCAAGGGATTAGTGGAAGTGGGTTCAAAGCTGGTTATTCCTGGGCTCCCTGAACACCTCCACAAGGGAGCAGGAGACTCTTGGGGTCCCACAGGTCTCCATGGTATGGTAGAACAAGCCCACAGACAGACAATGGAAATCAGAGGACCATGTACTTGTGGACAACTCAATGTGCTGGCTGTGTCTTAGGCAGACCCAACCCAATTATTTTTCTCTTAAATTGATTCTTTTTTCATATAGTATATCCTCATTATAGCTACCCAACCCTCTACAGTTTTTTGTTTTGTTTTGTTTTGTTTTTAAATAATTCCTGTCTCTCATGATCTAGAGCCTTAGATATTTGGGAGAATGCTTGTTTTCTGTCGATTATTTTAAAGATCTCATACTTATTTTAGGGGGAAAAAACTTCATGCTTTTAAGTAACATTTAATCTAAGAAAGAATTGTGTCTTCCAAACAGTAGTTTTGTTTTTTTTTTAATAAATAAGTGCAAGTGCTGTGAACATGGAATTAAATGAAATTCTTCATCATCCCTATTTGAAAAAAAAAATTAAATTGTACAAACATGGATTTTTACATATAACCACTTAGTGATCTCCATCCCAAAGCTGATTACTGATGCCTCAATTATATGGGCTATCTTCCTGGAAGGCTATCATTGGTTTTGTAAGAATCCATTCAATTATAGTAAAATAAAAGGATTGGGAGTTTTATTCTGAATGACTGCTATTTGTCTTACCTTAAGAGAGATTGTTGCCAGACAGTCATTCATCAAATATGTAATTTTGAAACAATACCTATTAACCTGAGCTATACTCATTTTCCAGAGAACTATTGCATATGTGATACTGTTGATCAACATGTGAATACAGAAAAAGAGTCTTGCCAGTATAATGCGCTTGGCAAAATTCTTCATGAACACTTCAGATGTGCACTTTATAAAACTAGTATAACTACAGAAACATCTAAAAACTACAGATGCTGTAATGACAGGGGTGTGTCTAATGACTCTTCAAACCCAGAGAGACATCAAATCATGCACATTGGAAAAGAACCTTGCAAATCTAAAGAGTGTGAGAAATCTTTCAGTTTGTGTTCCAATATTAGTCAAGATCAGAGAATCTACACTGCAAAGAAAGAGCACAGGCAAGAAGAATATGATGACCATTTCAGCTCTACACACAGTCTCATGCAACAAATAAACTGCATTGGAGAGAAACCACACCAGTGTGGGAAATGTGGGAAATGCTTCAGTACCTCCTCAAATCTCACTGTACACCAGAGAATTCATACTGGAGAGAAACCCTACAAGTGCAACCTTTGTGACAAATCTTTTTCCCAGAGCACAACTCTTAAAACACATCAAAGACTTCATACTGGGGAGAAACCTTACAAATGCAGAGAATGTGGAATGTCATTTCCTTACATGTCGTCCCTTAAAGTCCATCAGAATTTGCATCCTGGATCGAAGCCATACAAATGTAAGGAATGTGACAAATCCTTTACTACAAAGTCAACTCTTAAAAAACATCAGAGAAATCATACTGGAGAGAAACCCTATACGTGCAATGTTTGTGACAGATCCTTTAGACAATGTGCAAATCTTAAAACTCACCAAAGACTTCATACAGGAGAGAAACCTTACAAGTGCAAAGAATGTGGAAAGTCATTTACTCAGTCCTCATCCCTTAAAAAACATCAGAATTCACATACTGGAAAGAAACCTTACAAATGTGAGGTTTGTGACAAATCTTTTACCGAGAAGTCAACTCTTACAACGCATAAAAGAATTCATACTGGAAAGAAACCCTACAAATGCAACACTTGTGACAAATCCTTTAACAGTTGTACAAATCTTAAAACACATCAAACACTTCATACTGGGGAGAAACCTTACAAGTGCAAGGAATGTGGAAAGTCGTTTCCTTACATGTCGTCCCTTAAAATACATCAGAATTTGCATCCTGGAGAGAAGCCTTATAAATGTAAGGAATGTGATAAATCCTTTACTCTGAAGTCAAGTCTTATAACACATCAGATCATTCATACTGGAGAGAAACCCTTCAAGTGCAACATTTGTGGCAAATCCTTTAACCAATGTACAAATCTCAAAACACATCAAAGACTTCATACTGGGGAGAAACCTTATAAATGCAAAGAATGTGGAAAGTCCTTTCATTACTGGTCATCCCTTAAAAGCCATGAGAATTTACACACTGGAGAGAAGCCTTATAAATGTGAGGAATGTGGCAAATCCTTTACTGAGAAGTCAACTCTTACAAAACATCAGAGAATTCACACAGGGAAGACGCTCTACAAGTGCGACATTTGTGACAAATCCTTCATCTGGTGTGCATCTCTTAAAGCACATAAAAAGTTTCACACTGGGGAGAAACCTTACAAATGCAGAAAATGTGGAAAGCCTTTTCCTCAGTTATCAACCCTTAAAAGACATCAGAAAATTCATGAAGACAAGGGACATACTGGGGAGAAGCTTTACAAGTGCAATGACTGTGACAGATCCTATACCTACCATTCGTCATTTAAAAGGCATCAGAAAATTCATTCTCCATAGAAATTATACAAATGCATAGAATGTGGTAAGTCCTATGTTGAACTGTCACATCTTAAAATACATTATAGGATCCAGACTGGAAAGAACCAAGTGTATGTACTGTGACAGATCATTAACCAATCACTCATATTTTAAAAGACGCATATTTAAGAAGAGTGTTCATACTGAAAAGAGAGGAACCTTACAGATGTAAGGCATGTGACGAATCTTTTTTTTTTAAGTTTTTTTTTAATTTATTTATTTATTATATGTAAGTACACTGTAGCTGTCTTCAGACACTCCAGAAGAGGGCATCATAGAGATGGTTGTGAGCCACCATGTGGTTGCTGGGATTTGAACTCAGGACCTTTGAAGAGCAGTTGGTGCTCTTAACTGCTGAGCCATCTCACCAGCCCCGTGACAAATCTTTTTATAAGTGCTTTACTCCTGGACAACATCATAAGATTCATATTGGGAAGAAAAACAATTTAAATAATGACATAGCATTTGTCTTTTATTCTCTGCCTACAAATCCCAACATTATACATAATATAATTATACACATTATACATAATTATAATGTAAACATAAGAAATCTGTGAAATCCTTAAAATAGTTTAAATCATAGAAGAGTATCATAGAGTTTATATTTAAATAAAACTGTAAATGTGTGTGAAGAGTTTTTTTTTTATGTATATAGGTATTTTGACTGTATGTATGTCTGTACACTGAAGAGACACAGGAAGCCTGCCTCTGCACTTCCCTGCTGCTTCGAGGGACTAGAGAAGTTATCGCTCCTTCCCTTCCCTCTTTGTAGATGCCTCTGACCTTTGGAGAGAGCAAACAAAGAGGGCCCAGCCTGGCACCAGAATATTGCAATTCCCCTTTTCTCCTTTCATAGTAGCACTCCCTTCCCCCTGACAGGGGGGCAGATGCCAGCCTTGGGAACAGACAAAAACCAGCATACCCTAGCGTCCCGGTCACGGAGACTCACACTCCCTTTGATTGGTAACCAACACTTCTCCAGTGCAGATGGCTCCTGCTCTTGAAGGAAGCAGGGACCAATATCCTTGAGATGATAAAAAGCCTACTCTTAGACTATGGGAGAGGGGCAATTAAGTGTTCCCAGACAGCTTTGGCCAGTTTGTAATAATAAACTAGCTTTTGATAGCGCAATGAGTTACTTTTCTCAGGTCAGGAAGGTCCCTTTCCAGCTGCTTGGTTCTGTCTTGCTGTCTGAACAAATGTTATCAGGTTTAAAGAATGGCACTCTCTTATCAATTCCAAGTCCCTGGTCTGGGGTATGGCTTTCCTAACCTCTGGAGTGGGAAAGGCTTGCAATCCAAGTCAGACAAGTATAATAAAAACTCTTTGTTCTTGCTTTGGGCTCACAATTCCTGGTGTTGTTCTGAGGTTCCTGAGAACTGGGCATAACAACATATGAATGCCTACTGCCCATGGAAGCCACAAGTGGATATCAGATTCTCTGAAGCTGGAGTTATAGGCAATTGTGAGCTGCTATTTGTATGTTGGAAATTGAACCCCTATTCTATGGAAGAGGACAGTCAGTGCTCTTGACCGCTAAGCCATTTTTCTCCAGCTGCTGGGAAAAGCTATAATAAAAAACATCTTCAATATCCAAAAACTCAAAATAATGCCACCTGTGGTGGTGCTCCCCTTTAATCCTAGCACTCATGTTGTGTGTGATTTTAAAAACATGCTTCCTCCTTCCCGGCATGGAATGCAACCATCCCCCGACCAGGGAAAGCCAGGAGCTGCTGTCTGAGCTCCCCCTCGCTTCTTTGTTCCCCAGCTAGCTTCACCAAGCCAACAACTACCACCCCACCTTTACCCGAGGATGAAAAACACTTCTGACAGCTTTATTATTTTAGAACGAGTCAGAGAACACAGTTACTGGACAAAGAATCCTGGACCCTAATCTTATCAGTTTACAGCTAGCTCTGGCCAACCAACTAGGCCCTGCCCGAGGCAGACGGCAGGCCCTACGTACCCCAAGGCCATATGTGACTCCTGCTTTCTTCTCCCACTGCACGGCTACAAATACCCTTTCTCTTCTCATCCTGCCCCCCCCCCCCCCCCCCGTCCCACCCCTGCCCCCCCTCACCTTCCTCCTGGGACCAGGAAGTCCTACCTTTACCCTTCGCACAGCAATTGGCTCCAGCCTATTTTATTGACACAATCAAGAACCAATTGGGGAAACAGCACCTCCCTCTACACACTCATGACACTAAGGCAGGGCTACATCTGTAAGTTCGATGCCAGTCTGATCAACATAGTGAGTTCCAGGACAGGTAAGACTACATAAACATTCATAATAAGGACAAAATGTAATAATAAAAAAGATCCGGAAAGGCCTTTATTTCTGCGTGTAATTTTACTGTACATCACAAAATTCAAAATCCATGCTCCTCAGAATCAACATTGAATGAAAAATGAAAAAAAAAAAAAGAAATAAAGACAAAATAAGGATATAACTGCCCTTGTGGATGATGGAGAAAGTATCTTCCAGATATATGAGTGCATAGCCATTGGTAGACACATCTAAGGGAATCCAAAGTGCTCATGACCCTAAACCAAATATGGAGAGTGGGAAGGGAATGGAGAGAGGGAAACTCAAGTACAACAGCCAAGAAGCCAAACGTTCAAAAAGATACAAAATGTCTGGATTATATAGGAAGAGTCTCGAGGGAAGGTCAGCCCAACTCCTGGGCTGGAGGGTTCAGGGTAGAGGGTGTGGCATGCCACCCCATACCCAGTAACAGGCAAGGGCTGAAAAACTGCTGGGAGAGCCTGGAGGCCAGGTCCACCTTGATATGTGAAATGGCCACCACGGCTGCTTGTCCCAGGTCTGAAATTTAATGTCTGAGCCTTTTCTTGATATTATAAATAAGAGGTAACATGATGGTTTGTGACTTCGTCCTCCTGAGATTGGGACATAATTTGAGGTTAAAAGGTTGAAATGTTGGCGAAGTCTGGGAAAAAGCATGCTGTTTCACTGACCAGGCTCTGCTGGAACATCTGGGGCTCGGGACATGGAAGCATCGGTTGGGGCAGTTTGGTGGGAACTGCTGAATGAGATAGATTTTAGGGACAGGAGGTAAAGTTAAGGTGTTTATGGGGTGTAGTGATTTATAAAGTAAAGCCTTTCTGTTTGAAATGTACAGTAAAGCCTTTGTGTCTGGCTTTGAATGCAGCATTTCACCAAAGCCTTTACTGTGTTTGGAGTAGTAACAAGCTGATAATTGTTTTGAGACTGACTGAACCTTGAAGAAGTACCTCCCTGAAAAGCACACTTAGTACTACAAGAAAACGTGCAGCTGCACAAACCTTGATCCTGTGGCACTCCTGGTAAATGTGGAGTTCTTACTTTTTTTTTTAAGATTTATTTATTATATGTAAGTACACTGTAGCTGTCTTCAGACACACTGAAGAGGGTGTCAGATCTCATTACGGGTGGTTGTGAGCCACCATGTGGTTGCTGGGATTTGAACTCTGGACCTTTGGAAGAACAGACGGTGCTCTTAACCCACTGAGCCATCTTGCCAGCCCTGAGTTCTTACTTTTGTTTGTTTGTTTGTTGTTGTTGTTGTTGTTGTTGGTTTGGTTTTTGGTTTTTGGTTTTTTGAGACAGGGTTTCTCTGTATAGCCCTGGCTGTTCTGGAACTCACTCTGTAGACCAGGCTGGCCTCAAACTCAGAAATCCACCTACCTCTGCCTCCCAAGTGCTAGGATTAAAGGTGTGTACCACCACTTCCCAGCTTCTTACTTTGGTTTTTGACTAGCTATAACCAAAAGGGACTGAGATTTGTGTAGGTTGTCAGCTTTCTTGGGCAGCAAGGGCAAAATAAC
>JADRCC010578937.1:0-12360 GCA_019843855.1 Hylomyscus alleni
CAGTCTCTTCCATTTTGTTGCAGTTTTACCTTGTATATTTTCATCCCTAAAGAATTTAGAGTAGGTTTGTGAATGGCTAAAGTTCTCATAAATGTGATCACACTATTTTTACATTTCAACAATTTTCATAGTTCTCAAGATTCATCAGCATCAACCTTGACTTCAATAATTTTTCATTTTTATTGCTATACCATATTTATATATATGGATATATCAAAATCTATCCATTTTATAGTTGGTAGACACCTGAGTTATTTACCATTTTCCTTTTCTGTTTCAAATATTGTTGCTCTGAACATCTTCATGTGTCCTTTGTAAGAACATATGGTACATTGTAAGAAAGTTTCTATAATACATATGTAGTGGTAGAATTTCTGAACTGTGGAGTTTGTAAGTCTTTAATTACAATGAATATTGGTGGTATATGTCAGCTTGCCTTGTGTGCTTTTTCTAGCTTCATTCATATATTTCCTTTTCAATGTTTTTCTTTTTTATAAGTGCATTTAAATTCACACATTTTAACAGATACTTTTTGTATACTTAATTTTGTTATGTGTATGGATATTTTGCCTACATGCATATCTATGTGTGCTAAGCCATGTGAATGTCTGGTTCTATAAGTCGCCTAGAACTGAAGTTACACACAGTTGTGAGCTTCTACGCACGTTCTGAGGATCAAACCTGGGTCCTCTAGAGGAGCAGTCACTGCTTCTAACCATAGAGCAACTTCTCCAGCCCCTACTACTTCAACTCACAATGCTTTCATTGCATGTAAATAAACCATAATTCTATCCTTGACAAGTTCTCCTTAGATAAACTTCAAAATGTCCCCACTATCCACAAATACTGTAAAACAAAGCATAAACGCGCCCAAAATTTAGAAGAGAATTATAGAATAATATTTAAGAAAAATCTATAAAGCTACTTTAAGTGGCAATGGGCAAGATGATTTCCATACACTCCAAGTAAGAGCTGCCAGGCATAATAAAACAAAAAGTCACAACAAACTCAAGATGAAATAAAATACATGGCATTAGAGCAAACAATATGAATACATATACTCATGAAAAACAAAACCAAAAGAAATGAGGTTGAAAGCTAAGTTGAAAGCCGTAAGAACTGAAAACTTAAAGGTTTCTTTATAAACCTTAGCATTCTTCCTAATTCCTCCAGGATTGAAATGTTTCATAGAAGCTTATTTGACCATCGACTATTTGAGTAATGGGCAAATACCTGGGCACATTTTAAGTACTAGGAATTCAACGAGGGGAAGCCATGGTGTCTCAGCTTAAATAGCTCACACTTCCTGTGTTTTGGTTTTTAGTTTAGGTGAAATTTTATGAGTACTCCTCAGGTCTGAGGGAGATTGTCAGGGTTGTGGGGAGAGCGAGGGGGAAGACACAGGCATCTGGTGTGATGATAGGATCTCTTTTCCCTGTCAATCACAAAGCATTGTTGTGAGTTTTGGTGTTACTTCTGTGGTTAGTAATCTCGCCACCTGCAGAGAACTTTTCACAGACAGTAGTTAGTGTAGACCATAGTCTTAAGGTGGGAGGGTGAAACTTGGTGGGTGAGGTGACATAAGGAAGTGTAACCTTTAGCATACCTGCCTACACTCTGCCTCACCACGCTGCTGTGTTGGAGAGCACCTGAGTGTGCTTGAATAAAAAATGTGCTCTTAGTTCTGTTGACATGAGCAATGCCAGCAAGAACAACAAAAAGAATGGAGAAATATCACGTAGCCTACTGATCCCCTCTGAACCTGTCAGATCTTGTTCTCTAACCCACCTCTTTCTCAGTTCACTCCTCTTCCTTCCCCTCTGTACAACACACACATACACACACACACACACGCTAAAAAAAGTCAAATCTTGATGATTTAATACTTTAATCCATAACAATCTTTCCTTTCCCTAGATCCCAAATGTTAACAATTTATGGCAGAGTTTAGGGCTTCTTTTTGGAATAGGTACTTTGTATATAATGTAGAGCCTAGATATTTTTTTTTTTTGCTTGTATGTGGTGTGTATGTTGTAGTGGGTGTGTGTGTGCATTCATGCACATACAGAAGCAAGAGTAAGATGGTAGATGTCCTCTTCTTTTGCTCTCTACCTTATTCCTCTGATGTGGAGTCTCTCACTGGGCTGAAGTTCACCTTTTCACCTGTACTGACTAGCTCCTGGGATCCACCTACATTGGGTGCCCCCCAGTATTGGAGTCACAGGCACATGCAGCCATGCTCATTGTTACGTTGGTGCTGAGGATTTGAACTTAGGTCCTGATGCTTGCATAACAAGCATGCCAAACCAGTGAGCCACCTCCTTAGCTCCTGTGGGTCTTGACTACTCTTCAGTCACTTCTTTCCATAATCATCTGATTGCCTCAATATCTTGTACTTGCCAGCTGCTCTGTGGTCCTCCAAGTACAGTGCATATCAAAGTATTAATTGGTATGGGTGGGAATGGAGAAATAGCTCAGCATTTAAGAACACCGGCTGCTCATCCAGAGGTCCCGAGTTCAATTTCCAGCAACCACATGGTGGTGGTTCATGACCATCTGTAATGGAATTTGATGCTCTCTTCTGGCATGCGAGGTCTATGTGCAGACAGAGCATTCTACACATAAAAAAAAAGAAATAAGTTATAAAGGTAGCTATAATGGTTAATATTGATTAACTTGTTAGGAACAAATGTCTTTCATGGAATTTACAGAGTTAATATTTAATTAGGAACACTCTCCTAAAATGTGGGTAGAGCTATTCCTTGGTCTGGGATCCCAGACTGAACAAAAAGAGCAAATCAAAGCTGAGTGCTCACATTGGTTTCTCCCTGCTTCTTTATGGTGCATCTGATGTGACCAGCTGCTTCATGCTTTTGCTATCAGGTTTTCCCCACAGTGATGGACTGTATCCTCAAACTGTAAGCCACAATAAATCCTTCCGTAAGTTGCTTTCCTCAGATATTTTGCTATGCACCAACAAGAAAAGTAGCCAACAGTATACTGGTACTTAAAGAATGAGAGCTCTCTCTATGCTCTTAATGTCACAAAACTGCCTGCTTTTTGTCATCTAAGCTGGATGTCTGCTTTAGTGAATAGACATGAGAAGAAAACTATGCATTCTTTGTGAGCCTGAAACAATCCACCTGCCTTTTGTAACTTGCTCTCTACTGTCAGGGTGTACGTTGGAATTCTGTGTCCCATTGGCTTTCTGTAGCTGAGCAGAATTCTGTATTCTCTGTTACTATACTTGCTGCTTGCTTTAGGTTCTTGCGTTCCTTGTCTGGAGATGCAGGTGATGGAAGAGATTTCCATGGCAACAATGTTACTTTAGCATATCATAGATAGGGAGAGACCTATTTGGTCATTATTATAAGTCAGCAAGAAAGAAATGGGGACAAGTCAGTGGGGATGTGGGCTGTGGGCTGGAATTATGAGATAATTTGGTAAAAGGACTGACATTTAATGGGTGAATAGATGCAAAATGTGAGAGAATTAAAAATGAGAAAATTTTGTCACTTAATTTGGGTTATTGCACATATAATAATACATCTTAATTAGTTTGGGGAGGGAAGGGAGATGAGTTTGTAACATTCTGTGATGCTGAAAACTAGTATAAGGAACTTGGGTCTATATTGTCTACATTGTCTATATATTAATGCCACAACACCCAGCTGCCAGCATACATTGATCTTCACATTTCCAGCTCTTAGCACACAGCCCAGTGTGTAGTAAGGGGCTCTGTGTCTCATGTAATAATGAGAAATGGAGCTGTCATTAAAAATATGATCATTGCCTTATTGCAATAAATATCCTTTGACTAGCAGATCAAATGTCACATCATTGTAAATGCAGTTCAGATTGTGCACTTTGACTTCCCCATGTCATCAGTTTCTGTGGATGGAGGAACAAGTTTTGTAAAGTAGTGTTTAGAACAGATGGTGTGAGAGAGAAGGTTTGATGTGGTAGCCAGAAGCTGGGGAAACCTTTCAGAGGAAGAAAGCCAAGAGAAAAAACAATAACTGGAGACAAAAAAGTACTGAAGTGCAAGGCAGCCACACACAGGAGAGGCACTAGTGGTCTTTTGGAACGAATTTCTACTCTCCAGGAGCTAAGTCGAGCTCGGTGACTCTTCGTAATAAAGGATCATAGGCTTCGAAGTTCTTCACGTGCCAGAACAATAGAGCGACCAACAGATGGAGACTCACTTAGGAACTGGACATGAGACATCGACATCCTTCCCTTCTCCACTTTGCTTTCATGAAACTGGTGTGTACTCAGTCAAAAGCAATGTTAGCTCAATGCTCTTAGGGCCAAGTGCATCACTTTAAAAAGCTTTTTACTGGTGTCCTCAGATCCCAGGGTACAGCTCAGTGTGACCACCAGGAATGTTTCCTTTTGTCACCTCTGCTATAAATTAAACCATTTTCTCCATATGGTACTTGGAGGAACTTATTAATGAAGGGAAGAATGTCTTACCTTTTATAATTTTTCTTCATGCATTAAATGTCCTATATTTTGAAGGCTATTATTTTCTCATATCTATAATGCCTTTATTTTTATAATCATTTTATTATTTAAGAATTTAAAACATACATATAATGGGTTTTTTTGGGGGGTCAAATCTACCCCCATAGCCTCTCCTTCAATTCTCCCTTATTCTCACCACTAACCCCCAACCCCAACTTCTTTTAAAGCCCACAGATCCCACTTGGTGCTATTGTACATGAATAGCTGTAGGGTCACCCAGTGGACCATGGGAAACTTCCCAGGGGTCACATCTCTGAATAAAACACTCTTCCTGCCTACAGTCATCAATTGTTAGTAGCCCCATGCTTGGGGTGGGACTTAGTGAGCCAGTCCCCCGTGCATACTGAGACTTTGGCTAGCTTGATCTTGTGAAGGTCTTGTGTATGCAGCCCCAGCCCCAGTGAGTTCATGTGCACATGGATTCAGTCACCTTTAACTGTAGATGTTTGTAACTCTTTTGAGCTCTACTGGGAATCTAAATGAACATACACCCTAATCCTAGCATTACCGATGAGTTAATGAAACATACTTCGTAAAGTATCTTACACAAAGACTTTGACAGGCATGTGAGTGTTGTTGGTTTCATCTTTCCTATCAGAAGTAGCCAATTCTCAGATGTTATTAAAAATCCTGAATGAGAATCTAGAGCCGTGGGGGTGGCATTTTTGCCTTCCTTGATATCTCTCTCTACAGTGTGGTTTAACATATACCAGCTGAGTTTTGAATGACTAGATTTTAATTTCTTTTAAAGATGTATCTGTTTTTATTTTATGTGTATGAGTGTTTATGCCTGCTTGTATGTCTGTGCACCGTGTGTGTGTACCTGGTGCCCATAGAGGCCAGAAGAGGGCATCAGGTCTCCTGGAATTGGAGTTATGGATGGTTATAAGCAACCACGTAGGTGCTAGGAATCAAACCTAGGTCCTCTGGAAGAATAGTAAGTGCTCCAACCACTGTGCCATCACTCTAGCCCCCTGAATAATCTTTTAATTACCCAGGTAACTAATAACCACTATGATCATTACAATGTATTGCTTGTCGATATTAACTTTGTCAAGGGTTAATATTATTTTGCCACTCTCTTAAACAGCCAACATCTTTTCATATCATTTCTATTTTCTTTTGAGACAGTGTCTCCCTGTACAACCAGAGCTGGCATCAAACTGTGTTAGTACTCCCCCCCAAACCCTGCCTCTCGTGGGTCAGGATGAGAAGCATGTGCCACTATGTTTTATTTGGTATCATTTTTATTTACTTGTTAGTTGGAACTTTTTTTTTTTTTTAACCTGTCTTAGTTAAAGTTCTACTGCTGTGAAGAGACACCATGGCCATGACAAATGGTTTTCTTTTCAGTTTGACTTTTTATTGATTTGTTGTGAATTTCACACCATGTACCCCAATCCCACTCCTCTACCCCTCCCCTTGTACCTGCCTTCCACCCTTGTAACCTCACCCACAACAGAGAAAAAAAAAATCATTGCGGAAGCTGCAATGTGTCACAGTGTGTCCCCCGTACACCCTTTTGTCCATGCTTCTTAGCTTGCAAATGCCCACTGCAATGAATCATTGGCCTGGTTCGAAGCCTCTGGCTTCTGCTATACCAGCAATACTGGTTCCTCCCTGAGATAACCTTGTTGCCCTGTGTCACAGAACTCCTGCAGCTTTGGGTCTGTAGGAGTAGCCCTTTCACAACCTCCAGCAGTTCATGGGATAGATGTTGAGGTAGGCCAACTCAAAGCCCTGGATCTGATAATCTGCATGCTAACTGAGCTGGATTCTCAGCCCACCAGTTCTTCCACACCCACACCATCAGGGCAAGCTCTCCAGCACTGCTCCAGCTAAGTCACCCAAAGGAATGCCACAGTTGTCGAGGGGGCAGATTCAGCTCTCACGATCTCATGCCCACATGGTCATCCATACCCCACGCCAACAGGGCTGGCTCTATTGTGCTGCCCGCTCGAGGTACAGAGGCTGCTCCCCTGAGTGCTGCAGCTGATGAGGAGCAGGGTAGCTTTCCATGGCCTTAGGGACAGTTCTCCTACTTGCCATAAGTGCCAAGGAGTGATATTGGAAAGGCATCTCTCCATTGTGTAGACTACCACATAACAGGCTGGCTTTCCCATGCTCTGCCTTGGGTGTTGGCTTACCTACCCTCTTCCCCAACCAGGGTCAGCTATACTGTGCTGCCCAGGTGAGGTGCAGGGCCTGCTTTCCCAAGTAGTACAGCCAGTGAGGAGCAGAGATAGCTCTTTTGCTCTCAAAACCTCTGGGCCAGCTCTCTCACCTGCTGTGGGTGGCAAGGGGCAAGGGTGGAGGAGGGCATCTCTCCCTCTCCCATCCCGCTGCATGGCATATGAGTGGCAGGGCCAGCTTTTCCATGCGCATACCCTTGAGGTTCGCTCACCCACAATCCTAACACACAGAGCCAGCTCTACTGTGCTTCTTCAGAAAGGTGTGGGGGCTGCTTTCCTGAGTGCTGCAGCTGGCTAGAGGCAGGGCCATCCCTCCTGCTCTCATGCTTGCAGGCCCAGCTCTCTCACAATGCTCTGAGGGCTGGGCCCAGCTTTGTACAGCCCTCAGACCCTCGCATGGCCCCAAACCACAGCCCAGACCAGAAACATCTGCCTGGCCTTTGGTGGTAACAGACCACCACTGCTGCAGGGCCACGGACCCAGACATGGCGGCCCAGGCCAGGACCTGACCTAACTATCACATCAAAGCTATCCCTCACTACTCCCAAGTCTCCAGTTCTGCCTCTCTTTATTGTACACACATCCTTTTGTTTCTCTTTTTCTTCCATTTCTCCATCACTTACTTGTTCATCTTAGTGGCACCCTGGGCCTCTGGGTATCTGGGGTAGTCTCAGGAGTACTATGTCTACCCATGCCCTGCTCTGGGTGTGCATGATCTCAGGGGTGCTCTGCCTACTGGGCAAATCTTATAAAGGAAAACATTTTACTAGGGCTACTTTATAGTTCAGAGGTTTAGTCCATTATTGTTACAGTAGGAAGCATGGCAGTGTGCAGGCAGACATGGTGCTGGAGAAGGGGCTGAGAGTTCTATATCTGGATCAGCAGGCAGAAGGAAGAATAGAGCCACCAGACCAGACTTGAGTTTCAGAAACCTCAAAGCCCATCCATCCCCATTGATACTCTTCCTCCAAGGCCACACCTATGCTAGCTAGCAAGGCCACGTGTCCTAATCCTTTCAAATAATACCATTCCCTATGAGTTGGTGGGGGGGCATTTTCATTCAAAAACATGACAATATCTATTATTTCTTTGTTCATGTCTGTGATTGTTTTGTTAGGGCAGTGTGTTGTCACTCCAAGCATGGCGAATCACTTGTGATTTTGTAACTATTTCAAACATTAGCTTTTAATTTTGCTTGTGTTGGGCATCTGCGTGTGGGTATGTGCATATGAGTATGTGTTTGTGAAGCCAGAGGTGCCACATCTGCTGAAGCAGGATCTGTTAGCTGACTAGCATGGGTGCTGCCAGGCTTGGGTCTTCTGCAAGAGCACTGTGTACTCTTAACGTCTATCCAATCTCTCCATTCCCCCAGGCTGCAGTTTTTAATACTCACTGTTAGGATGTTAGCTGATGTATCAATACAGACAACATTAGCTACCATCAAACAGCAAAGTTTTGTTTATTGCACAATTCCACCGCCTAGTACTCATTATTCTTGTAGATAAACGGGTAACTTATCCACTAATGGTGATTAGGAAATCTAAGCTCCTCCCCCATGTGGCTCAGCTATTTCTAAGAGACCCGAATGCCTGGGCAGTCAGGGAAACAGAGAAAGAAGTAAGTCCACAGCTACGTCTTTAAACCACCAGATGCTTTGCATCTGCATCCAGTTGGCAGGAACTCCACACCTTATCCTCAGTCCAACAGAGGGACCTAATTAAATGCAGCTGCAAGGCTGTCATCGCTGCCATGCTAGGTTTTACTTCACCTTTTCCAAGAGGTTCTGGGAATTATGTGGGTGGTTAGGTGTGCCACATTTGGCAAAGACATAAAAATTTTTAAAAAATTTTTATAAAGTAAATTTTAATATACAAGTTTGATGACTAAGTGATTCCATTTCTGAGGGTGTATCTTATATAGGTCAAGAGAGGGATGGATGTCCAATAATGGTCATTGTCTTACTAGTAATACATTGTATTACTTCACATAATAAAAATGTGAAAATGATCCTAAATGTCTACGCTTGAATGTCTACAGAGATTGGAATATTTTTCCATATACCGTTATTCTACCAAAATATTAAAACCTAACACCTTAATGTGATGGAAAAGAAGAAATTGTTTCAATTGCTAAGGCTCATTTATGGCCATCTTAACTGTTACTCTTTGTTAATCTGCTATAAATTGCATAATGTAGTATTCTCTTTAAAGAAGACAATTACACCAGGTAAAAATAGTTATGGCTCATGGATGATGAAATAAATATCTACCATTATCAAGCAGCAAAATAGAACAAAAATGAACTAGACTGGGTACAATGATTCCTTGCTTAGTGGTAGACATGTTCTGAGAAATGTGCCTCGAAGTGATGTCATTGTTATGAGACCATCACCGAGGGGTCACATGCGGTCTGCATGGTGTCCATCAATTACTTATCACGGCTTTGGTGTAGTTGTGAGACATAGGAGGATGCAGCCTGTGTTTCATGCATTCTCTTTTACTGTCAGGTTTGCTTTTTGCAATAGGAATAGTGATGATTAGCATCTGTGCCACAATTTTATACAACTGGCAGGACAGCATCTACTTACACTGGTGTCACCACAAACACAATGAAGATATTGCGCCACGATGCTAAGGCAGCCATGGTGTGGCTACACCGCCGTGTTTTCACATCCATAGTAATCTTATGGGATCATCACTGTGGACTGAAGCATTGCCCTGTGGCACGTGACTATGTACTGAGACAGAAGGACTGCTACAACGTGTGTCACTGACAGTAAAAGCATTAGGTACTGTACAGTGTGACTACACGGAGGCAGTAGGGGAGGAAGGCATTCTCACCAACTACTAACATTTCTATTAGTTGAACTTTAAAGTAAGCCCAAATTACGTACGTATTAAAACAACAACCACTAGACTAATAAATCTTATTCTCAGACACTCCATGGAGAGGGGCCCTGAAATCTGATTCATAAAAGCTTCACCAATGAACTGCCAAGGTTAAAAACACAGCCTGTGGATACATTTCTAGAAGTGGAATTGGTATGTCAAAGGAGTGAAAAATGTTAAGGTTTATAATAAGAATTGCCGGACTGTCCTCTGGTAATATGCCAGCTCACATTCCCGCTCAGTGTGCAAAAGCTTATTCCAACATTGGCGTGGAGTGGGGCACAGTGTTTTCATCTTTGCCAGTTTGATAAATGAAGAATGGCATATCTGATTTATTTCGACAGAGGCACTAGTTTGCTACAGTTGGTTCTTTTGGGGGGACATTCTGTCCCATTTGTCTTCCTCTTGAACTGTGTAGATTGATTAGTCTCCTCCAGTTAGTGTTTCATGATAAAAGTCACTCGAGAAGCTTGCTAAAATGTGCATCTGTGATCCCACTTGTAATCCTGATTATGCAGGTAGAGGTAGGTTTAGAAATGAGGGCAGGGTGGGTATAGCGATCCAGGAACAGAAGTGTGTGTCCTGGGGAGGAAGATGGTAGTCACTGCAAGCAATGGGAGTTACACAAGACACATCCTTTGTGGTCTTCCTAAAACGGATTGCTGCTCAGCTGTGTCTTTTTCCTGTCTGGGACACAGTTCCTCTTCCCTCCCCTATTCCCCGTGTTTCAGCGTGTGGCTTGTCCTGGGTGATAGTAAAATCTACAATGGTTTCTGCCCATTCTGCTTTCTCATAGCCCTTAGCATTCAAACAATTCATCCTGAGACAGCTCAGTCGTTAGGATCACAGACTGCTTATGCAGAGGACCCATATAGGGTGTAACTACAGCTTTGGGGATCCAATGCTATCTTCTGGATTCTCTGGGCACACACACTTACAGTTGTGTATACCCTGAAACATACGCACTTCATTAACAATAGAACTTTTTTTAAAAAAGGAATTAGTGATCAAGAAGTTCTCTGCTGATGTAGAACTTTTTACTTTTCATGCATGATTTTTAGCAAACTCTAGAGATTCTGTTTCAACTGAGATTTTTTTTAAGTTCCATTGGTGTTTAAAACAGGTGTAGTCAAGCTGAGACACACTGTCCATAAGTAATGAAAAGCAGACACGTGAATTTCACACACACGCCATTATTCTTTGTCGCTCGGAAAGAGGGGACACTTGAGTTGCCTTGGGGAAGTGATGGATTCCTAAAAGTGTAAATCGTGCCTCTAGTCATTTCTGCCAAGTTTGAGTAAATTTATTTCTCCTCACTCACTCATCTAACATATGTTTACGGAGGAGACTCAGCTGAGATTGGGAATACAACAGGGACAAGCAGAGAGTGTCTTATCTGTGACACATGTGATCTAATGATGAGAGCAGAAAGTGATCTAGTAGCTTCAAGCTAGCTTCTGCCTGCTTTCACTAAGGAGACCACCAGCGAGGATCACTTCCAAAGAGGCCATCTTTGTCTAAATAAACTACAAGGTTGTTAAAAACAAACTTTTCCAAGTCTATAACTATCCTTTCTAGTTTATAAGAAATATTTACTGATATTATTGAAATTATTGATAGTATTTCTAGGTCAGTTGGTATTTCTTTGTTTCCTAAAATAACACTTGTTGGCTTTCTTTTGGTGAGTGTTGTGTTTTAACTTAGGCAGCTCTACTTGCAAGCTACTGTGTAGGTAAAGGCACCAGCCCAGGCTGGAATGTAGAAGATGGAAGGATCTTGTAGACAAGGTGTTCCAGATTGTAGGTCTCTGTGCCACTACCAACCTTTCTGGCTCTTGTCAGCCCTGATGGATGCAGTGACAAAAGGGCCATGTAGTTATTCTCTATTGTTCCATTTAAAAAGTGATCCTTTCACAGTTTAATTACACATACACACACACACACACTCTTGTTCCTGTTATCTGTTATCTCTGGCTATCCTTTTATTCTCTTCCACCTCCCACCTAATCCCTTCTCTTTTTCCCATTAAATCTCTCTTGTAATTTTGTTGTGGCCTATTGCTATTATTTATGGTTGCCTGCATGAGCACGAGCAACATACCTGTGGTGACCACTGAGAAATAGAATTGCCCCACCCAGCAGCCATGAACTGCCTGTAACTCCTGTAAGAGACGTAAGGCCTTACAAGTCCCTCCTCCCCATGATGGAAAGTTGGTTGATGTGCCCAGGATTTTTTGTTTGGTTGGTTTGATTTAATTTTTGTTTTTGTTTGTTTTTTTTTCTTTTTTGAGACAAGGTCTTAATGCTGTAGCCTAGGCTGGTCTAGAAGTACAGTGTAAATCAACCTCACTCCAAATTTCCAGCAATCTTCTAGACTCAGACACCTGAGTGCCCAGGTTACAGGTATGAGCCACTATACCTGGCTAACACATTTTATTACTATTTTTCCTTCAGCTGGGCATTGAACTCAGGTCCTCTCACATATCAAAGTCTTCATATCACCAATGCAAGCAATGAAAGAGTACTATGTAAAAGTAACTTATTTACCAGATGCAGTCATCCTTTCAAACAACAATAAAAATGTTGGTATTATTACTACGGAATAAGCTCACCCTTTCTAGCTCTTTTGAACTCTGCCTGGCTGGCTCCAATCAGCTGTTCTGGCCCAAAGTCCTCTCCAAGCTGACTGATTCACATTGGTTTCCCTTAGCTTTTGACTGAATTGTTGTGCTTGGTCTCAAACACCTCTGGCAAT